>PVLA01005630.1:0-141530 GCA_004027455.1 Hydrochoerus hydrochaeris
ATATATATATATATATATATATATATATATATATATAGTATTCCTGTACACAAGCAACAAACTCACAGAGAGAGAAATTAAGGAAAGCATAACCTTCACAATGGCATTTAAAAAATGAAATACTTAGGAATCAATCTAACAAATGATGTAAAGTGAAAATTACAGTGTACTAAAAAAGGAGAACAAAGAAGATATCATAAAATGGACAGATATCCCTTCCTCTTGAATAGGTGGAACCAACATAGTAAAAATGGCCATACTCCCAAAACTGTTCCACAGATTTAATGCAATCCCAACCAAAATACCATACCTCACAGATCTAGAAAAAACATTCCTGAAATTCATTTGGAACCAAAAGAGACCTAGAACAGCAAAAGCAATTCTGGGCAACAAAGACAAGTCAGGGAGCATCACAATCCCATTACACTACAAAGCTACTGGGAAAAAAATCAGCATTGTAAAAAACATGCCTGAAGATTAGTGAAACAGGATAAAAGATACAGACACAACCCCAAAGACACTTAGCCACCTTATCTTTGACAAAGAAACCAAACATGTTCACTGGAAGAAAAATAGTCTCTTTAATAAATGGTGCTGGAAAAACTGACTTTCCACATATTAAAAACTAAAACTAGACCCATATCTATCATCATGCACTAAAGTCAAAATGGATCAAAGATCTAAATATTAAAATAGAAACACTAAATGTACTGGAAGATAAAATAGATAGAAATCTCAAAGACATAGGTGTAGGCAGAGACATCATGAACAAAACCCAGACTGCTAGGGAAATAGTACAAAGAATTAACAAATGGGATCTCATCTTATTAAAAAGCTTTTGCACAACAAAAGAAATCACCAACAAAGTAAAAATATGACCCACAGAATGGGAAAAAATCATAGCCAGTTGTCCTACAGATGAAAGTCTTCTATCTAGAAAAACAATCAGACACCCCCTCCAATTCAAAGACCCAATTCAAAAATGAGCATCTGAGATAAATACATACTTCTCAGATGAACAAATACAAATGCCAAATAAAATGTTTGACATCACTGATCATTCAAGAAATGTAAATTAAAACAACACTGAGATTCTACCTCACCCCAGAAAGAATGTCTATCATCAAAAAAATCAACCAATAACAAATACTGGAAGGACTGTGAGGAAAAAGGAACACTTCTTCACTGTTGTTAGGAATGTAGACTGGTAGAACCACTGTGGTAATTGTTGTGGAGATTCCTTTAAAAACTAGGATTAGAGGTCCTATTTGACCCAGCTTCTCCTCTTCTGGGTATTTTCCCAGAAGAATTATAAACATCAAACCACAGTGATATACGTTCACCCATGTTTATAGCAGCACAATTTATAATAGCCAAAACTTGGAAACAACCCAAATGCTCATCAACCAAGAAATGGCTAAAAAAGATGTAGTATTTTTATATAATGGAATACTACTTGGTCATAAAGAAGGATAAACTGGAGACTTTTATAGGTAAATGGATGCAACTTGAGACCACACTCATAAGTAAAATAAATCAGACCCATATGTGTAAACATCAGTATTGTCTCACTAGTGTGAGAAACTAAATGAGTAAATAAGATCCAAAAGGTATAAACATTGTGAACTGAGAAAAAAGTGTTCAAAAGAAAAGACAAACTGTGATGGGAGAGAGGGAAAGGGAAAGGAGGGAAAAAGAAAAAAATATATTTATACACAAGATATTTAAGATAGTTATACAACTAGTTTCTCTTAGTTCATTGAAAAGAAAGGTTTGTGCTAATATTGTTTGGACAAGATAGCACATCTGTATCTTATACCCTAAATAACTACTACAAAGACAACACTATGCATTGTGTTAATTATTGCAACTCTCTTACTAACCAGTTCTGATACCTTGTTTGTTTTTTTTTGTTTTTTGCTTGTTATTTAAAAGAAAAATGTGAAGCCCATTCCAGCCCTTGAAGATTCTTGCTGCCCAGTGAGGGTGGCGCACAAACTAATAGGCAAGTATCTTCCAATATGAAGCCTGGGGCAAGGCCATGAAAAACTGCACACTGAGGGAGAAGAATGAAGACTGACTTCCCAGAGGACCTGGTACTCAGTACCCTCCAGCACTGTTTCTGGCATCCTTCTGTGAGCCAGGATGACGAGGAACTGATGAAGCCCAGAGGTGGGCAGTGACTTTTTCAACGTCTCTCAGCTCCTTCTGCAGTACTCACTGAATCACGTGTTTTGAAGTCACAAGATCCTAAACAAGACTTAATGTAAATAAAGCCATGAATCAAAAAATAGATATATAGTCACCTTCTTTATCCCTGGGTTTCACACAGCCAGGATAACAGAGTTCCTTCTGGCTGATGGGACGTGAAACATTCCACATCCACAGATTCAACTAACCCTGGTTCAAAAATAGTTGAGAGAAAAATTGTATCTGTACCACAAATTTACAGACTTTTTCTGTTAATAATCCCTAACCAGTACCATATAGTAACTATTTATACAGCATTTGCACTGATTAGGTGTTATAAATAACCTACAGGTGACAACAGGAAGACAAGTGTAAATTCTTTGCAAACATTATGCCATTTTATGTATGAGACAATTAAATTTTGGTATATCTCAGTGGTTCTCAAACCAAATTCCTACACATGACTGTATGTATCTTTTATCAGACTTTGTGTGGGTACACACAAGATGAACTGCCTGTATTGAAAAAAAAATTACATGAAAATGAAGACCATCCTGGAAAATTTGAGATATATAGTTTGGTGACCATTATGATACTATGTGCTTTTTCTCAATTCAACAGGGATTTCTTAAAATAGCCTTACATTTCAGCAGGGCATAAAACCTTATTAAAGATTTCCCAAACTAGAACCAGAGAGTCAGGAATTGAACCAGATCTGGTCCATTTCACTGTCCAACTAAAATAAGATCCAAAAGTAAATACTTTCTTTAGGGAGACAGAATTTCATTTCCCCTACACCACTCTTTTAACCTAGAAAGCAAAAAGGCCCAGGCCATTAACAAGCAGAACAATTTCTTGATATTTGCATTTCCTTCCTTGAAACTACATTTAATAGTTTGAGCCCTAAGAGGAAGAGAGTTAACTGAAAGTAATTTTTTAGTTCACTAAAGTAACCAAAAAAAAAAAAAAAGAAAAGAAAAGAAAAAGAAAAAAAGGCTCCTTGGTTCCAAAATTCTACATGCTGTGAGTTCAGGGATCAGACCATCCTGATATAAGGAAAGAAGAGAACTGGACTCTGTTCTACCTCATTAATTCAATGCTGTTAAGTAAATGTTGGCCCAAATGGTTAGAACAACAACTAGATGGCAATCACATAGCCAGCAGTAAGAAGTACACATGAATTTGACACACTCACAGTGTCTCCTGAGCATCACCAAAGAACTCAAGGCATAGTAAACTTTCTTAAGTAACTGAGTTTGGTTTGGATGAAATATGAACACTTTGCTGCCTTCCAGTCCTAAAAGCCCAAGTGTGTTTTCAGAGTTTTGGAGAATAAATCACCCAAGCAAAGAAATTATGATAATGATGATGATGATGATGATGATGATGATGACGACATACAATGTGATTCTACAGTGTGCCAATCACCAATGGAAAGCTGACCATTAATAAGAACACTGATCATAGCCTTATCAAAATTGTATGCCACCTTATATATCATAGGAAAAGTACAGAAAATAAAATATATGAAATAAAATAACACAATGAATTTCATGAAGATAACTGAAAGATTTCTCAGCTAAAACGCAAAAAATGCTAACCACCATCTTTTGACTGGAGAAACAAATTCAAATGCATTTTTCCTCCATTACTCTTTGCATAAATAATTTTTTTAGGAAACCACTAAGGCATTATGCTTGCAGCTCTGAGGAGGATGATCTTCTTTCTACCTGCAGGACTCCCCAACACAATGAAATCTGTCCAACCCTGGAGCAAAAAAGTGGGGTACTTGGGGCTGGTTTCACAGCAGTGCTCAGCATCCATCCAACTCACTAAACTTCCTGCTTTGCTTCACTGCATGTGTGGCTGTTTTCCACACATCAGTGGCTCCCAACTATCTTCTCCCCAGACTTCTTTCATCCCATTCCCCTGCTCTATTACATTCTGAGACTGTTTGCTTTCCTTCCTAGCTTTCACTAATTCCAGCACATATATACATATATATTAAGCACCTACTCTTGCAATGTGCTATATCACTTTATCTCTTTTTGTAACACTCCAATACCCATTTTCCTTCCTGAGCAAATCTTCCCTCTTGAGTCTCAGTATAGTCTAGGTATACAAGAAGAAGGAGTTGATAAGTTTTCATTAAATATGTCAGACTTTCAAAAAACACAAAGAGTAACACACAAAAATACCTGTGTGTTTGCTGCCTGCTTTAGAGGATAAAACATTAATATGATTGACATCTCATGTGTATTCCCTCCCTGCTCATGTCCCTTTTCCCATCTCCATAAAGATAACCACTACACTGAATTTAGCCTTTATTACCCATGCATTTTAAAATGCTTTCACTAGGTTTGCATACATCCAAACAGAAATATATACATAATATATGGTATTTTCTTAAATTTTATGTATAAGGTTTTGTATCATATTTTTTTCAGTTTGCTCTTTTGCTCAACATTGTATAGCTGAAAATCATCCATGTTAATAGTGATAATTATAATTTATTCCATTATCATCACTATTTACTCTGTTGCATATATTTATGCCAATTCATTTATCAGCCTCTTCTTTTTGGGTTTTCTGTTTTCTGTTTTGTTTGTATTCCTGTTATTTGTTTCTGCAGTACTAGATATAGACTCAGGGCATTATGTATGTTAGCCAAGTATTCTACCACTAAGCCACATCCCCAGTCCCCAGCCTCTTTTTGATGGACATTTAATTAATTCCAATATCACTGTATTACAGACAGCATGGCTGTAAGCACTCTCACAGGATGCTCCTTGGGTACATTCACACCATCCTATTTAGTTCCACCCAGTCATTAAGCACTAGAGAAATTGTTATTCCTTAAGGTGCCAGTGAAACTCCTAAGACTCAGCTACATTTCCCTCAGCCTGAACTCTGGCCCTCTTCCATCTCACCCATGACTTAAAAGGATATAGCCAGGCTACTTTGATCAGCCATGCTTGAAGACACATTCCAACAGATCCTACTCCAGTTCCCTGATCTTCAGCTCTTCATCATGTCTACACAGTGTGGAACCACAAAGATACCTGAACCTCAGTGCAGAATTGAGCTTGGGCTACTGGATTTTATTGTGCAACACTTCTTACCTACTGTTTATTCCCTTACACAAAAAAGTTCATACTTTCCTGAGAATTTAACTGGATTTCCACTGCACTTTAAACTGTAAAGCAAGAATATCTCAGTCCAAGTGGTGTATTTCCTGGCTTATCTCTATTAATCCCTTTCCCTACAGTTATGTTGACAGCACCAAGACCCACTCCTAGCAAAGGGCTAGAATGTCATGTCTTATACTTATTCAGTTCACATGGTTCTTTTCTTTGTCACCTCTTTCATGTGTCCTTCCAGATGTTAATAAATAGTTCCACAAACATCCTTTTAGAACTGCAGGAAAGATACTTGAGGAAAAAGTATCTGTCAGAATTAACCTAGTAAGAAAAAGTGAAAAATATTTGTTATGAATTGGGACTGTTCCTCTGACAAACAATTTTAACAGAACAAAATGGTTTTCAACTGAAGAGAGAGCCTCTCCTAAGTTTTCTTTCTTAGGACATTAAAATCATCCTTATACTTTCAAAAAGTCAAATCTCCATTTTCTCACTTGCCTGAATACTAAGTGGTTTTTAAATTACTTTGTAAGACACATGATAGAAATAAGGACATCTGAGAAATAAGGACATTGAGAAGGAATACCTAACTAATAAAAGTAACATAAATTGCTAATAGTCATATCTTTGACATTCCAGGCACAAAAGGCAAGATTCTTTATAAAGAGTAGTATTAACAAAGAAAACATAAACTAACACTAAAGGCCATATAAAACATATAACTGAAATATATATTCACAAATTCCTTACATATTATAAAACCAGTGTTGGGGAAGAAGAAGGTATCACTGAAAATTCTACCTGGGAATCTAAGTAGATAGACAATTTCCCACCAAAAATTACAAAGATAAGTGCATTCCATTAAGCATTCTCTGATTTTTCATATATGCACATTCATGCACATATACATCTGTACACGTATGCTCATAAAGCATGAACCACATATGGATGGTCACAGGGTGTATGCCTGGAATTTGTAAATGCATTGCATTTTTGCAAGTTAAATAGTACTGAAACATTTCAGAAGAGCTTTCTCTCTAATTATGCTGGACCAACTATGCAATTGTACTCTATTTAGTGAGAATTTAATAATCATGCACTGTGCCAATTACTTTTGGGAGGATTTAATATACAGGTTTTTAAAAAGACAAAAATTTCACATTTACTCCTCTCAAAAGGCTATCATTAGCTTCATTTTTCTGATGAGGAAATGAGTGCTTCAACAGGTAAGTAACTGAAACCCCCTCAGTTGGCAAATAAAGAGTAGGACTTAAACACTAATATTACAAGACTCCAAAATCTAAGAAATCAAGTACATCCTAACCTGGATCCATATAACAGACAACTATGGCACTTAAAACTTTTTAGTCCACATAGTGCTTGAATATAGTAAATGCAGATGGATAGATGTATAAGGAGAAGATTAACAAATGAATACAAACTGAGGAGATGCAAATCTTAGTAGGGAGAAACTGTGGGTATGGCTCAGTGGAAGAGCACTTATCTTACATACAGTAGTACTTGGACTTGATCCCCAGAACCACAAGAAAAAAATATAAAGATGGTGTTTTTTTTTCTCTCTATAAGATAAAGATAAATAGAAGGATGGATAGATAGATAGATAGATAGATAGATAGATAGATAGATAGATAGATAGATCTATATGTATCTCCTTCTGGATGACATGGAATCCTCTATTATTTATACTATTAAACAGACAGATAGAATAGGTAATCAAACATTCATTTTTGCCCATTTCATGATTTTGATTTTCCCTGCTGAATTTTCTTTAACCTTTGTATCTGAATCCACATCAGAAGACTCCGTACTAGGAAATGGGAGATTTTCTAAACTATACCTTTATACCTGGAGTTCAATTGGTACACACATGAAAACAGTAAGGCCAAGATATTGCCCTTACATAGATCTGTTGGTTTCACCAGTTTGAGCACAACCAGCTGCCTCTTCTAGACAGAAAAAGCTTGATCAGTGCAACCTCCAGAGGAGGACGGAGCCACATGCCCTTATCTATTGTCTCCTAACTTGCATGACCCCTGTGAATCCAAAAATTTCCCTCTGGAAATTCAGCATTTGGTCTGCATTGCCAAACCTTGAATATGAAACTAGGAAACTCAAGTAAGAAAGAAGAAACTGGGGAAGAACAGCACAAAGCCCATGTGACAGGTCTGATACCAAAACTGGCTTAGCATACACCACACAAGTCACAGCTCCAAACAGATGTCCTGATAGGACACACCAGGGAAGTACTACACACATTACTTAATAAATCTGCATTTTGCTATAATTCCCATGTGTTTATCCAGTTTTCAGAGAAGGAAACAAACTTTTCCAAGTGTTCAGGTCACTTAAGGTGCAGAACTAACAGCAAAGACCTGATCTGTCTAATTTCAAAGCTGGTGTTTCAAACACGCTGAACTCCTAATGGTTCCTTCCTGTTCCTGTTCCATCCATCTGTCACCCAGCTGCACAGTCTGGATCTTCCAGTGCACAGTAATGTGAGACTGAGTAACAGTAGTAAAGACCCATGTAAAATGTTTATAGCCGTATTAAATTTTCCTCAGTGCAGAGTGACCGGGTGCTTCCTGAATCTGATAAGCACTTGTCTCTGGGATTTTTACCAAGACTGTTTGAAGTACACAGATATGATCAACAGAAAAGCAGAAAAATGACTGTGTGATCACTTTGCATGCAAGATGTAATGACCCTAGAGACTTGGGTTCAGTGACAGAGATGGAAATAAGTCTCTAATACTAAGCACTGAGCATGTTGATCTATGTTCTTTGGAACCTGGATCAGAGCTTTTACTCATTGCCCAAAAGAGGTATATGACCCCAAAAAGATGGGGAGCACCATCTATGCCACCTCATTTACTGACTACTTTTTTGGATGTTGTTCCTGGGTACCTGAGGTGATTGGTATCAGCACCTGTTTGGCTTTTAAATACAAACACAGGCTGTGTTCTAAAACTTCTGTTCTTGGCCTTCCAGAACAGGAAATGCAGATTAATATACTAAACAGGCCTTCTCCAAGATGAACTCAGGAACTAAATCCCTGTCCAACCCACCCATGGTGCTTTACCACAAGCTACATGAGTACAAATCTGGGTTTCTGGAGTCTGTCCATCACCAGAGCACATTTCACAACTGATTTCAAATTTCCATGCACAACTGGGAAGACAAACAACTAACCAGCCCTTAGCTCTTAGCCAACAGTACATATCTTCAAGAAAGAGAAGTCAGGGAAGAAGCTTCAGCAAGACTGACATTCCATATCCCAATTTTGATATTGCTGAGGTCCAGAGGCCTCTAGCCCTGGTGTTCTGGCAGGCTGTACTTCACTAAAACAGAGAAGGATAGTCCTGCCAGGTCAAGCAAATGTTTTCAGGAAATTGTGGGGTTCCCAGACACATATTGTGTGTCAAAACAGACCTAGAAAATGTTGGCATTAGGCAGAATTGATGTGACACCAAGTGAGGCCAACAGGAAACTATGAGATAAAAACCCCCACTGAAGCCTAGAAACCAAGAATAAACAAACACACACCTAAGTGTCTTTGGGTTGTCATATCACTGACCTCCTACTAGATACTGCTGGAGGCTTCAGAGATGCCTCTCCCTGCCATCTCACTGAATCACCTTCCTCAGAATTCTAGGCAAAGGCCATGTTCTCCGCCACGACTTAGCTGCAAGGGAAAGAATTTATTTTAAACTACCACACCAGGCAAGTGGAGACTTCTTGAACCAGTTTTAATAGCAGAGAAGATGATAGACCACATGTATAAGGTGGACGGACTTCACAAGAAAGTATCAGACAGGGTCACAGTCTCATTCTTAGGCCTAACTGGAATTCAGGGAACAGAAGACATGGTCTCAACAGAACAGTTTAAATAAGACAAAAAAAAAAAAAAACCTACATTGTAAAGCCCACATTATTTCTCATAAGTGTGCAAAAAACTGTTATATTTCTTAAAATAGTTACTGAACATAAAATACAAAAATTACTTTTGGTAGAAATAACAAGTATTATTTTCACTATGTTCTATGCCTTACCCAAGGGTATGTAGTAGAGAACTAAAACCCAGGCCTTCTATTCATTAACTTGTCTGTTTACTCCACCAGGGATGTCTACAACTGCTGCCTAAATTCCAATTTTTCATGTAATTTTTGATAGCACAAAGGTGACTGCACAGGCCCAGCGGGATGGAGAGACTTCCTTCAGAGCCAAGGCTGCCACCCTGATAGTCTATAGCTTATGTACATTCTGAAAAACCTTGGACACTCCTCTGGGTTCTGGGAACACAAAGACTTTAAGGAATAATTCCAAACCTCCTAGTTTCTCATGGAGGAGGTAAGAGACAAAACTAATGCTACGTGACAGTACTGGGAGGTGGTAGATGCAGGATGTAATGGCAGCAGTTAGCCAATATTTATTTGAGTCCTACCTTAGGCCAGGCCCTCAGAATTCTGTGACAAACAAACAAAAAAAACCTTATCTTAAAGAGGAGCTCTTTAGCCAGGGGAAGCAAATTAACTCAGCATAATGTGATCAGCAAAAAAAGTGCTTTAGTGGACATGTGACTAAAACTGAGAGGGACTGGGGAACAGGATTTCAAGTTTCTGGATAACTGGCATTCACTAGGTAACTCCTGACCTGAGCCAACAATGGGTCACACTTGCAGGGTGACCCATGGTGGTGACCTCTCCTCTGCCATAAAGTCACCTTTAGGGAAACAGTGTCTCCCTAACTCAGAAGATTTCATTTTAGGGGTAGGGAACTGAGTTCTTTATCTTTCACTCCAAATGTGGCAGAATAACTAATAAAGTTCAGGGATTCACTTCTTTGAAAGCAGTTTTCTTCATTGTTGCTGTTGTTCTCATTCTTCAGCTTTCTGTTTGCCTTATCCTTATCATTGTTTTCTCTACCAGGACTAATAGGGTATCAGAGAGAAATCCATTCAGAGGACCTCTGGGTAAAAGGCTCTACAGGCTGAGAGCAGCTACAAGAATCACACCAGCTGCTCTTATAGGTCAATAGGTCAGGCCTAACAAAAAGCCGGGTTCATATTTCTAACCCTGGGTGTCTCAATAAACTTCAGATGTCATTTTAGATATTGAGGTAATACTCACAAAAAGAACAAGAAATATCATCTCTCTACTACTGTGTGATGACAAGGTAAAATTCAAAATGGCCGACCAGTGACCACTTTTGAGCCACAGGAGTAAACTGAAAAATGTACTGGAAAAAAGAAAATCCTTTTGAGATCCAAAAGAGTGAGAGACATACATTCTAAGTCCTCCAACGCAAGGAAGCAGTTCCAGTTTGGAAGTTATACATAGAACAAGAGAGATCCTTGGGAAGATGGACAAGAAGAAAGATACATGGGAACATTAAACATCTCTCCAAATGTTCTTCACATGGCAGTAACATAAAAGCTAATAGTGATAACTTTCAATAGCTTGTTTCCTTACACTAAGTGTAGTACCTTACTAAGTAAAGGTAGATACTAGTAAACATTTCCTGAATGAATTGATAGTATGATTATTTTCACTATAAATGTGTTTTCACAGCAAGTGTGGGTAGGTTTATTTATGGGTCCTACATGTTTTCATGTTGTTTTTATAAATGGAAACCAAAAAATTGGAACATAGGAATAGTGAACTCTGGAGATGACTCCAGGGTCTCAGAAGAAGGCTCCAACTAACAGCTCTTTTTTTTTTTTCTTTTCAGTGGTGGGAAACCCCAAATCACTGAGCCTGAAAAGCACCTAATCGATAGCTCAAGAAAGAAAAGGCCTGTCCGGGGAAACCAAGATAACAGACTCAACAGAAGAGAAGTCATAAGATTTGCTTCATGTCACATTTCTACAGGCCCCAAATATTCAGTATTTATAATTAATATGAGCAAAATGACCTGGTATATCACTATAACAGAATAAAAATGAGGGTCAGGAGAGAGAACAGTTTGGTAGAACTCAAGTACCTTTGATTAATCATCTCCTACAAGGACAAAGTAAAATGGAATGCAGCCATCAATCTTATATATTGCTTCCTTCCCATCTTTTGTGACCTCATTCTTTAAAATATCACAGCTGGCTTTCTGAATCTTCCCAATAAAATCTATTGGGATCAATTTTATACTCTTTCCTTAAGTCTTCAGGGATGTAGCCAAAGCTAAGGAATATGTTCAGCTTTGTGAAAAACCAGTGACCATAGGTGGATTCTAGATAATGAAGGAATTCCAGCTAGAAAAATCTGTCCATTTTCCAACAAGTGTCAGAGTTCCCTACCAAAGTAAGAACTGAGTACACTCCAAAGCACAAAAAGAGTGGAGTGGTAATTCTTCTGAGAAAGAAGACAAAGCTGAGAACAATGGAGCACATTAAAACCACTTATAAACAAAGACAATTGTCTCTTTTTCTGGGAAATGTGGTGAGCGACAAGAGCTATTCAACTGGGCCCTCTGATTTTGGGGGGCTGGTTAGAGTTGTCCATCTGTGGACATTTTTCTAGAGAGAGTATATAATTGTCACTAGAGTCTCAAAATGAGCCTAGAACTTTTTCTCCTCTCCTCCCATATGAATCTTTCTTAAAAAACAGAGCTGATTATGAGAATCCCAGGGAACTAGGTCAAATATAAAACACTGCACAAAGACAGAATTCTCAAGTTGGACAGCCAGAAGGCCTGTCCCCTGCCTTCACAAGTGGGCAGAGATTCTTGGCTTGGACCTTATGTATCTCATTTATTGCCCTGCCGCTCTCTCCATGTCTCATACTCAGGAACTTTCTAAATCCTTTACATGAATAGTTTGAAAGTGCATCCAGATTTCCAAAGACTCCATCTGAGGACTTCCCTCACATAAAACCATTTCTTCCCACACCAGTATAAACACTTCACTCCCTAAAAGGGGCAGATTTGAGAGTCCCCAAGACTGCAATTGGGTATTACCACAATTGAGAGCTCAATGAGAACTGAACAAGTTTAAACTTTTAAAATTTGAAAAATTTTAGTTGTAGTGATCCAAATAACGAAATGTTAAAAGTTTATCCACTTTCTCATTGAACAAATATTTATTGATCTGAACTCTGAAAAAGATCCAGAAAAACATCATCCCTTCCCTTTGGAAGCTCATTGTTCTGGACACAGTCTACGTTTCCTATTCACAGAGGCCACTGTAAGGCTTATTATAAGCTCTAAATTAAGAATTCACCAGATGACTAAGGTAACTGTCCTACCCTTCAAATGCAGCTGTGAAACTTACTGGCATTATTGGTCAGTTTGCATCATTGTGACCAAAATGCCTGATGTACAAAACTTAAAGAAGTAAATGGTTTATTTGGCTCATAGTTTCAGGCCACAGTAAGCTTCACTTCATGGCTGCTGGGAAGCAGCTCACAGGGAAAGATGGCCAGTGAGAGATTTACCCTCCAAAGCCATCCTCCCAGTGGCCACTTCTAACTAAGCCCCACCTGCTAACAGCACATTCAGCCCTGGCCATCAGTGGATGAATCCACTGATGAATACAGCACCAGAATGATCCAATAAAGTTGATAATTGGAAGCTTAGCAATCACATTAATCCATTCAAGTTGATAACTGGAAGCTTAGCAATTACACTAGCCACTTCTAACTGGAAAAGTCTAACAAGAACCACCGGGAGCTGCTGGAAGGCTTAAGTACAGAGATGTAGATGACAGATCTTTGTAAACCCTAAAGCACTTTGATAATGTAATATAGTATAATAATGTTCCCTCCTATCCAACTCAGCACTTACAGGGTGATGGAGGGTCATGATATGAAAACAAAAGATTCATTGTCAGTAAGGTTGTGAAGACTGAGTTTTGGAGAGCCTGAAATAGTCATCCTTTTTTGCCACCATGACCAACAAGAGAAGAGAAGGAAATAGTTTCAGAGGGGGAATAGGACATGGAATGAGAGGGCAATTTGAAGCACATAATCTAGAAGAATAGCTATGGGTGGTTGAAACACAGATGAGCACAGGTGAAGAAACCTCAAAGATAGATAAATTTCATCCTGAATTTCAACAGAACAAGAAAATAGATGCTGCAAAAAACATTCAATATCAATCCTGAACAAGAACTGAGAACTGATTATAATAACAATTACTACTACATGTGAATGCTTGTCAGACAATAGACAACATGCTAAGTATTTGCCTTATATTAATTAAACCTTGTAAGAACTTGATAAAAAATTAGGTAACAGATGCATAGTTTTTAAACTAGTACCTGGAATATAAGTACTAAACACATTATTATTATTATTAGCTCCATTTTATAGGTGTAGATACTAAATATTACAGAAAGATGAGTCAATTTAACTAAATTTGCATAGTGAATTAAAGTGGTAGAGCTGAGCTGCCTGATCCTAGAGCACAGAAAGAAAACATTTTCAAGGACCTCTTGTATTTAAATTTTTATCTTTCTATGGCTTACTAATTCAATAAACAATGTTAAGTTCCTACTCTGAGCAATATTCCAAGTTCCAGGAGAAAAGGGACCTGAGTTATATCACTGCTCTATCCCCGGTCAATTAATTAGTGGCTGTTACAAGCATTTAGAAGAATAAAAAGGCATGGTACTGCAGGTACTCACAAGCCAGTAGAAATGACACATGCTTAAATAACCTGATAACTGCCTGGGTGAGCTGGGGACTACAACAGAAAGTTGGGAGGCAGGCAGTGAGAAACTACAGACCAAGGAGTACCAATCAGAGCCAGGCGTCCTTCACAGTGTGTCAGTGTTAAGAAGCTCTGAAGCATAACCAGGCAGGAGGGAGCTAATGCCCCCTAGGCATAATAAGGCCAGGGTTATTAGTCTGCTGGAAATAGGGTTAAGGTTACATTAATAGGAAGAATATTAATTTCTCCTGTTGACCAGATGGGCATCTTTGGAAAGAGATTAGTCCCAGTAGCCTTAAACTGTATTCTAGTTCTCATACTTTGGGAGAAAGCTAATCCAGCCTGGAGTTAAAACCCTACTTTGTATGCCTTCCACTTTTACCCCTAAAAATCCTCTGGACTATGTCTCACCTTTGTGTGGTGCCAGGTAATAAAATACCTAGATCAGGGATACAAAGTCCTACTTCCTCTGCCACCTCATTTCCCTTCCTCTTAACCAAAGTAATTTTGAGGGAAAATCATGTAACTCCCTGAAGGAAGAGAAAGAAAGAAAGAAAGAAAGAAAGAAAGAAAGAAAGAAAGAAAGAAAGAAAGAAAGAAAGAAAGAGAAAGAAAGAAAGAAAGAAAGAAAGAAAGAAAGAAAGAAAGAAAGAAAGAAAGAAAGAAAGAAAGACTCTTGAAACCCTCAACAAGTGTATAGGACTGGCTAGAATCAGATGTGTCATTTGACATATAACAGTCATTCAGAAGAGCTTACCTTTTTCCAGAGATTTAGTACAGTGCAGTGGCCATGTGAAAGTTCTAGCTTTTTAAATGTATATGGAAGTTTACAAGTAGGCTTTCAAAATAAGAGATAAGAAGGCATTCTCAGCTGGTATATACTCTTATGCCCTGCAATGTTGCTTCATCCTCCTTCTTAAAACAGAGACATGATTACTAGAGTTTTGGCAGCACTTTTGCAATCATGAGGGAAATTCCAAGAATCACAGTTTTCTCCTGAAAATTTCCAAGTCACCAACTCTGTCACATAGCTGAGTTCCTAATGCACTTAAGTGATTGTTACTTGAGTTTTTAGATCTGCAGCTAGATTCAAAACTCAAAGCAGTCATGGACTGTAAGAAAGACAGCGAGATAGAGTATAAAGAGCATGGCAATCAGACTCAGGCTGGGTCCCTGGTTCTCAATGAGTCTCACCTCTACAAGGGATGTCTACCTGTAGCGGCTCCCAGAAGCTGAGTCTGAACAACAATGTGGGTGAGACAAGATGACGTTAGGAAGCCCAAGAGAGGTGGTAAGATAGGAAAGGAAGAGAGATCAATGATTTGCTTTAAGCTGAGTCCCACTGTGCACAATTCTGGTTTAAATTTGAAGGCACCCTATAGAAACTTTCTTCTGAAAGAGTGATAGATAGGTCAGCAGCATTGGCATCACCTATGAGCAGATTAGAGCAAGAAGACTCTAGTCTCCAGCCCAAACCTTCTGAACTACCATTTGCATTTTAGTGAAACCCAAGTAATTCCTTTGCCTATTCAAGTCTGAGATGTCCCAGTAAAGAATGCACCTCAGAGCTGAGCCTGGAAAATACAGGAGGCTCATGTACCTCCTTGGTCCAGGAAGCAGCTGCTCTTGGGCATTTCCAGGCTAAACAAACTTCCACTTAGAAGTAAGTCCTGGAGAAGGAAGCTAGGTGGCTCAGGAAGTATTGGAAATGGGGAGTTTTCACAAGGGCAAAACAGGCTGAGGGAATGAACCACAGCATCTTCCACAGGGGGGAATTACAACATCTAATTCATGTGAACATCAGAAACATTAAATGAGGTGCTATGTATCATTAGTTATCTGCTCAGTAATCTATTGCCGTCATAATCATAACAACAATCAAAACCACCTAGAAAGATGTAACTAATATGATAACAGTTAAACTGGTTCCTGTATCTTCAACTCCCAGAGATAAAGAAAACAGTCACTGACCTCGGGAGACATAAAACTTTCATAAGGAAATAAGTCTTGAGAACATGAGAAAATAAAAGAATGGTGTCACATGTCCTGTAACAACATACTCAAATGAATTTTAGCAAAGATTTTTGTGTATGTTTAATATGTATCATGTACCCTTCTAAGGATTATAAAATGTGGGGAGAGAGAGAAAGAGAGAGAGAGACCTGATCCTTACAAGAACCCAAGATAGGTACTATTATTAATGCTATTTATGAATTAAGAAACTGAGGCCCAAAGAGGTTAGGTAACCTGCCCAGAGACCATAATTTAACTTGTACATTCCCACTAACACTGATTCAGCTCTGCACTGTTTGGCTCTCTTGTTATAGGGAGCCACAGCTGTGATTTTGGGTGTGTTCTTTTTGCCATACTTAATTCTCCTTCAAGGTGAGCAAGATGCCTAATGCTATCCTCATTCTATAGATAGTGTGGGAGAAATTGCAATGCAGAGCAGAAAAGCTTAAGAACTCTCTTCTAGATTTCAGAGGAGCTAATAGCCAAAGGGCTGCCGTCTACCAAGAAGTCAGGGAAGTAAGATGGACAGTTCTCAGATAGAGAAGCCAGAAGGCCTCAGGTTCTGAGCCAAGTCTGTCCACTTCAAAAAGCCATTTAGAAGTCATTCTTCTTATCTCCAATCCAAAGCAGGTGGGATTAGCACACTCCCAAATTCTCCCTTTAAATTCTAAATCCCTAAAGCTGGATGAGCTGCATAAGCTCCCTCATCACTTCTCAACCTCATCGTTTCTCAAGCAGATATAATGCAAAGCCTGAAAGTAAAGAGTTTTCCTAATCTCATTGGCAATGATGTTCTTTCACCAAAGATTTAAATACTGATTATTTAAGAAGCTGAAAAATCAAAGTTGTACATAATCATATTTATAAACATTCTGTAGATGTCACTTCCCACTGAATTTGAAGGTGCTCTGTATTTTTATAATAGTCTTAGAAAGCATTTGCACTTGGGCTACCCTGGCCTTCCATTTTATAGTTTATGCATCTGATTTGCTCTCTGTGACCTGATGGGGACCTCGACACTTCCCTGTCCCTTTCTTTAACTGTACCACATTATTTCATCAGGTATGCCACAATGTGGACTCACCACCACTATTTCAACCATGCATGCCCAATTACTTTGTTGCTGCAGTGAAGCAATCTCCTACTAGCATGCAGTTTTTTTTTAGTGGATTAAAGATCAGAGCCTATTTCTTGAAAAGTTACCCTTTGTGCTCCAATCTTCCAGAAATCTATCCTTTAAAAATACAGACAACTTTGCTGCAAACAGCAAAATACCACTCTGCAGGCTCCATAGAAAATATGCACAGTACTAAGGTGCCCATTCAGCCTTTGTTGACACACAACCCTCCTCCACCCTCAAGGGAGGGTCCTGAGAATTGAAAAGAAGCTCTACTCTGAGGAAGAGGGAGGTATGAATGGCACATTGTTATATTCTGCCAGTTGCTCTGAGCAAAGGAACACAGATTAATTTCATAATCTTCCACATCCTACTCCCCAGTCTACTTTTACTTCAAAGCAAGTAAGCCATCAGCAGGACTCTCAAAGCACCCCAACGTAGAGAGGTACCATATAGTATCTGTCACTCTGAAGAATAGCGTCCACTAAATGCTAACCACTGTAGAGATACAAATAGCAACTCCTAAGATAAGGAGAAGCACATTGCTGAACTGAAGGAACACACAACCTTGATAAGGAGATAAGGCATGAAGCAATCCAAGACTGGTGCCATGTGTTATATAATAACAATCACATGAGTATCAGCAAGTGTCCACAGGCACAATTTTCTCTCTTCTCCTTCCCTGTTTAGTGCCTGCAGAGTCTTCTCTTGAAACATTTATTTGCACCTAACTGAAAAGACTGAATCTCCTACAGCTGAGGAACAAAGACAAGGGCCTTTACCTCTATGACAAGTCTGAAAGCAACAGAAGGGAGTTGTGGTCAGGGCTGATTACTTAACAAGAGATGTAATGAGACAACATTCAAAATCAAGGGCTTGGTTCTCAGCACTAACTAACTTTCATGGAAGATGAGAAAAGGGAACTTTCCATACCATTCTTTGGAACATGCAACCTAATCATTTCAAGAACAAAATTGGCATTTTCTTCAAACACATGCCACTCTTCTCCCACATGCTCCCATGGTCGGCATCACTAATCAAAGATGTCACTCTCCCTCGCTGCGCACTGGGTCCTTAGTACTCAGCAGAGTATTCCAGGCAGCCACTCCTACTTCTCAAGAGTAGCCTCATGAGATGAAGCCTGTCTATCACAGAGCATGAGGACAGCTGGCACTGCTGTCTGGATCCCATCTTCTTTCCGTAAACACAAAATGTTTGCTCTCATCTCCTGAATATCAAATGTTCTCCCTTCTACATTTTTACATCACAGTCATCCTTCCAGGTCTGCCTCCAATTTTATACCTCTCAGAAAGCCTCCAGGACACTTCACCCTCCCCATCTGATCTCCTTCTCCTCCCATTTCCCAGGGCTGGCTTCTAAAACTACACAGGGATCTCTGTCCTGTGACCTCCAGTTCTGTTTCCTTATTTCTTTCTTCTACTAGACTTTAGGCCTTTAATAGTTTTAAACTTTTTAAAAATTTTTATTCAAAATAAATACAACACAGGACACTGGATATATAGTGTGAGAGAGAGAATGTGTTTGTCCTTAATTCCAGTGAAGGAAATGATATTTGAGTAACTTTTAGTTTGGGTTTCTAGAAATTCATAGGCCTTCAGCGGAAGACAAGCTCCCACCCACTGTCCCTGAAGAAATCTATGAGGTCTCCTTATATTTGCATGTATATACACAAAAAGACATATAAAGTGATTTGAGTCATATAAAGTGATCTCCTGAGCAACAAGACATACAAAGTAACCTCCTGTTCACTTAAAAGCACATCCTCTTTTCCTAGACAGAACTTCATGCTAGACTGCCATCTCTCCCTCCTCCACTGATCATAAACTGAATGTATTCATGCCAAAATGCATATGTTAATATCCTAACCCTGACTGTGATGGGATTAGGATATGTAGGATTTGAAAAGTGATTAGGTCATGGGGGTGGAGTCCTCATAAATGAGATTAGTGCCCTTATAAAATAAGCTCCAGAGAGCTCACTCACCCTACTATGGTTTGTCTCTTCCGAAATTCATGTTGAGGCTTAATCCTGAATGCAATGGTGTTGAAAAGTGGTGGGATCTTCAAGAAGTAATTAGGTTATGGAACTCCTCATGAAGGGATTAATGTAAGCCTTGTAGCAAACCTCACAGGACTGGATTAGTTATTACAAAAGTGGGCTGTCTTAAACAAGTCAGCCTCCCCTCTGCCTACTTCTCACACATGTTACCTCCACACATACCCACTAATATTCCACTTTTCTGCCATCAGTTGACACAGCAAGGTCTTTACCAGAAGGCTGACAGATGCCAGCACCATGCTCGCTGACCTCTAGAACTGTGAGCTAGATAAACCTCTTTTCCTCATAAATCACCCAGTCTTATTAAATAATTTGCTATAGCAACACAAAATAGACAAAGACACGCCACTCTGTAATGTGAGGACACTGCAAAAGACAGTCTGCTCTCAGTAGCTGGCATTTGCTAACACTGGAGAAGAACCACAGGAAAATGGGCTTCCCTGCATGCCTATGCAATGAGGGAGAGTAGAGACATATTAACTGTCAGAGTCATGTTAACTGACTATTGAAAGAGAGAGAGAGAGAGAGAGAGAGAGAGAGAGAAGCAGAGAGAGAGAGAGCTGCCACACATGATCTATTTTAAGCAAAGCAACATAGATTTAATGTTCTTCTTCTTAGGCACTTCTTTCTTCTTATTTTCACTTTCTTCAGGGGCTCAACTTGGAAACTGTAAACTCTAATCCAGCTCCCTTGTTTTATAACTAAGATAACCAGAGCACACAGAGGTAAAGAAAATTATTCAAATAATACCTTCCACAATAGCATCTAAAAAAATGAAATACTTAGGAATCAACCTAACTCAGAATGTAAAAGACCTATACACTGAAAATTATACTACTCTAAAAAAGGAAATTGAAGATGGTATTAGAAAATGGAAAGATATCCCTTGCTCTTAGTTAGGAAGAACCAACATTGTGAAAATGGCCATACTCCCAAAGCTGTTATACGGATTTAATACAATCCCAATCAAAATACCATTGACATACCTTACAGATCTAGAGAAAATATTCCTAAAATTCATTTGGAAACAGAAAAAACCTAGAATAGCAAAGGCAACTCTGGGAACAAAGGCAAGGCAGAAGGCATCTCAATTCCTGACTTGAAATTATACTACAAAACTACTGTGATAAAATCAGCATAGTACTGGCAAAGAAATAGACCTGAGGAGCAATGCAACACATTAAAAGATGCAGATACAGCTACAAAAACACTGAGCCACTTTATCTTTGACAAAGGGGCTAAACATGTTACTGAGAAAAGGATAGCCTCTTTAATAAATGGTGTTGGAAAAATTGGCTCTCCACATGCCAAAGACTGAAACTAGACCCATGTCTATACCATGCACTAAACTAAAGTCAAAATGGATCAAAGATCTAAATATTAAAACAGAAACACTAAATCTACTGGAAGACAAGGTAGGTAGAAATCCTGGAGACATAGGGGAAGGCAAAGAGTTTATGAACAAAACTCAAACCACACAGGAAGCACTTCAAAGAATCAACAACTGGGATCTCATTTTATTAAAAAGTTTTTTCAATTCAAAAGAAATCACAAACAAAGTGAAATGAAAACCCACAGAATGGGAAAGAATCTTAGCCAGTAGTCCCTCAGACAAAGGACTTATATGCAGAACATACAAAGAATTGAAAAGCATCAAGAAATTCAAAGACCCTCTCCAAAAATGGACATCTGAGGTGAACACACATTTCTCAGATGAAGTTATACAAATGGCAAATGCTCATCATCACTGGCCATTCAAGAAATGCAAATTAAAACAGCATTGAGATGTCATCTCACTCCAGAAAGAATGGTTGCCATCAAGAAATCAACTGATAACAAATGTTGGTGAGGCTGCAGGGGGAAAAGGAACTCTTCTCCACTATTGGTGAGAGTGTAGACTGGTACAGTCACTGTGGAAACCAATATGGAGATTCCTAAAAAAACTAGGATTGGAAGTTTCATTCAACCCAGCTATTCCCCTCCTGAGTATTTTCCCAGAAAAACTGAAAAGGTCATGTCACAGTGATATAAGTGTACCCATGTTTATAGCTGCATTATTTGTAATAGCTAAATCTTGAAAACAACCAAAAGCCCATCAACCATAGAATGGATGAAGCAGATGTGCTATTTTTTATATAATGGAATTTTATTCAGCTAAAAAAAGGATGATCTTGAGGTTTTTATAGGTAAATGGAGGCAACTTGAGACTATTCTAATAAATGAAATAAATCAGACTCACATTTGTAATTATCTTGTCTCTCTAGTATAAAAAATAAATAATAATAATAATAATAATAACAATAATAATTTGAAAGAGTAATAAGATCCAAAATGTATAACATTGTAATAATGAAAAGGAATTAAAGTGCTCAAAAGGAAAGAACAACTTGTACATATACATATATAACTGCATGTATGTTTAAGTGTGAAAGATAGATAACCATACTATTAATTTTTTGTTAGTTTATCAAACAGAATAGTTTGTTTGACTGTCCATTCATTTTTTATGCTTTGATTTTGTAATTTGAACCACCACTTCTAAGATAACAGCATGTAATTTATCAACTAGTGATTTCTTACTGTTATTTTTTGAAACTCAGTATTATTTCTACCCTTTTTTGTTTTGATTTTATTCTCTAAATAAAAAACAAAAAAGAAAGAAAATTACTTAAGAGCATAGGTCAAGTCAAAAGCTGTACCAAGAGCAACACATCATTACCTGACTTCCTATCTAGTGATCCCACAGTTGAGCAAAGGTCTTGCCTTTAGATTCTACTTGACTGCAAGACTTTGCTGAGTGCCTATGTGCCCACCCAACCCTCTGCTGCAGAGTAGAACATGTCAATGTCCCCACTGAAGCAGTTTAGAGTCAGGTTAAGGAGATAAGGTAAGGAGGCCTCCACATTCATTCTTATGCTCTGGGTGGCACTGGAAAGCAATCTGCTTACTTTAGATTTGTACCATTGCTATGATCTGAATATCAATGTTTCCACCAAAGTCATGTTAAAACTTATCACCAGTATCATAGTATGAAGAAATAAGGCTATTAGGAGTCACTGGATCAGATGATAGGATTTCTGCCCTGAGAAGAGGCCCCAAATGCCTTGCTCTTTCTAACATATGAGGACATATCAAGAAAGTGTCATCTATGAGGCAGAAAATATCCCTTACTAGACACTGAATCCACTGACACCTAGAGAAATAAATTTCTGTTATTTGCAAGGCATCTAATCTGAGGTAATTTATTATAGAAATCTGAATGAACTAAACCAACCCATCTACATTCAAGAAAGAATAATATAATTGAATTATTAATGAACTGGCTTTGATTAAAAGATTTCTAGCAATGCTCCTCATCCTCCACCTCAACTAGGATTGCCATGTAAAACATATGCATTAATGAATGAGACATAGTTACCAAAAAATCATATTTATCCAAAATTCAAATCTAGTCAAGCACCCCATTTCTCCCCTAAATCTAGCAACTCCATCTCCAAATCCATATTTTTGGGAAAATTTGCACAACCATTGACCTTATCTTAAAGTTAGCAGTGTGCTAGAAGAACTGCACATGGTAATCAGTGTGGATTGAATAGACCTGGCACATAGATTCCAGTCAGGTATCATCAGACAGGTGTTACAAGTTCTGGAGGCAGAAGCCTAGGGATGTCTAAAGTGCTGTGACTCATTTCAACAGTGTGTTTGTATAATACTCTTCTTGCTGGTCTTTTGCCAGCTTCATTCTCCCAGTTCTACCCATACTAAAGATGCTCTGCTTCCTTAACAACTTTCAAGCTTATGTCCCAGCTCTGGGTCTGCCCTGTGCTGCCTTCCTTCCCTATTTCTAAACCTATCCCCATAATCTCTCTAGATGAAAGGATAATGAAATACTTCTTTCCATGGAGGCATTTCTCTCCCTGTAACGCCTGCTCAAGCCCTCTTCTTTTGTTTCTTCTCAATAAACATGACAACCCATAAGATTCAGAGCTCAGATAAGGAGGAAAGCCTGATTTCCTGAGAAGCAAGAAAGAAAGAACCTCCAGAGCCTCCCTGGAGATTAGGAGTAACATTTATACCAGCAAAAAAAAAGAAAGAAAGAAAGAAAGAAAGAAAGAAAGAAAGAAAGAAAGAAAGAAAAGAAACATGAAGCACTTCACTTACTTGTTTGTGTAAGTATAAGATAAGTTGCTACAATAAAATCAAAATTATAGGGGATAAAGAAAAACATAAATTTCACTCTTCTTACCATGGACAAGCAGATGAGCTGTCCAGAGCAAGTAGGAAATTATTATCTACAAAATCTGTCTTCTTCCGATCTCCCACTAGTATATGCCAGGTTATATTCTAGCCAGGTAAAAGAGAGGGAGAAAGGAAAGACAGGAAATTTCCTTTTAAGGGACAATTCTCTTCTCAAGACCTCTACTCATCATCCATCATCAGCCACACATACTGCAAGAGAGGCTGAAACATGTAGACTAGCTGAGCAACCATTTACCTTCTTCAAGGTACCTCATTAAAAGTAAGATTGCAACAATTTTCTTTTTTTTTGCCAAAAAAATTGCTATATTGGAGCAATCTGAAAATTCAACTCTACTATAGTACACTACCAATACACAACTATTCACAGTGAAATACAAACAGAAGACTCTAGGGCTCCAAGAAGGGAAGATTTCCTGGAAATTTGTGGTAGAAATAAAACTTCATCTGAATCCTGGCAAGCCAACAATTACTGGACTGAGTAAATGGAGACAAGCTGTACTTCCACTAAAAGATGACTTAACCACAGTTACAGTACCATGGAGTACACCCACTTATTTCAATAAGTCATTAGAAAAAAAATGGGGTCCTTGATAAAGCTGAATTATATACCTGAGACATTGATATCTTGAGTTACTTTGTAGACAACATACTAAACCTCAGTCTTCTCTTTCTGGTTTTACAGGTATATACTAAGAAGTTAAGCAACTAAAACATCATAAAAAGATAAGAAATAAGTTCAATTTCCTCTTGAAGCCCTCCACTCCTCCCAAACAAAGTCATTTCCTGATGTAACGCAAGATGATGTTAATCATCTCCACCCCATTAAATCTATTTGCTTTCCTCATGTGTTCCTAATCCAATTGAACATGTACAAAACATTTGATTTACTTCCCATGAATTTCACCTCTAATTTTAATAACTGCTTCTTGTGCTTATTTTCCCTGGTTTGCCTTTCATCTTCTCCTCCCTCATCTTTTAGATTCCTCATCATCATACAGAGGGCTCAGGGCTGTGACAATACCCTCTCTTCTAGTCAGCCCCCTCTCACCTCCATCCCAGCTCAATGTTACACCCAATGGTTTACAGTAGTGGTCTGATCTCAAGATCAAGAGCATAAAAACTACAGAAAGGTATTTTTGAGGCAGAAACCCTAAGCTATGGCAAGCTCCCCCATCCCTCCTTCAGAGTACTCTGCAACAACATTGTGAAACAGATGTAAAAAACCTATCTTCTTTCTGAAAGCACAAGGTCAAGAGGACAAAAATCAAAGGCCATCATGATCCTAGTCATATCCTAGTCATTCCCTTTGTTCACTCTCTTGCTGCCAGACCAAGAGAAGCCAGGGAGAAATTAGCTTTGGAATTATAGCCCAAGCACCTCTGTCTTCTCTAAAATGAGTACTTCAGGAGTGCCCAGTAGGCAGATCATTAAAACCTCCTTAAGCATTGTTATAGGAAGACCATTGAGAATCACAAACCTTGCCACAGGGATATAGTATTTATCCCATCAGCGTTTTCTATGAGCTGGTGGCTAGTGAAAGATTTAACAAAGTGGTTCTTCCCTCCTCTCTCCACTTCAGGAAGAGCAGGTTGCAAATAGGCTGACCTTGAGTAGGTCACGTCTCTTCTCTGAACCTCAATTTTCTCATTTGTAAATTGAAGGGATTTGACCAAAACTTCCAAGTCTGGGTTTTAAAGAGATTGTTTCAAGAACATTACTCCCTCTATTCTCAGGAGCCTCAGTTCCCCTCCAGAATACAAAGGTAGTCCTGCCTGGGGAACTAACAGACTCTAAACTTAAACACACTAGCTTGTCCTTGAAAGGTCTTTTAACTTGAATATTCAATTAGGCAACAAAAGAAGGCCTCTCTTAACTGTATGCTCTACTTGCCACAATCCTCTTTGCTTCCCAAAGCAGGTCCAAAGGTCATGTAGATCAGAAGATAGGCTGCCAAGTCATATCTGTGACATGCTCTGTCCCTCTAATAATGCCCAGAGATCTTCATGAAAACCTATTGCAGCTTCCTTTTTTTGTGTCTTAAGCAGCCCCTTTCGCACTACACTATTTTGCTATCGCTAATCTCCCTCTGTAGCTTTGGCACAGAGCTGTTATTCAAAGGGATCACATGTGACCTGGTACTCAAAGCAGTAAACTAGAAAGACTGTGGGTGGCACTGCTAAAAGGAAACCAGGACTTAGGGCTGGGAGGAACAGCCAGCTGAAGACCTGGATGCCCTAGGGCAAGTCCCTTAACCACTCTGCAATAACTCCTTTGTAAAAAGAAGAGGGAGGATCAGGAGATCTCCAAAATCCTATGGCCAGATGGTATGGTTTCCCTCCCCCTTCCTCCCACAATATCTCCTGTGTCCTGGCCAGTTCCTAAGAGAATTACTCCCCAGAAAGGTATCTGCTTTTCCAAAGCTTTTCCCAGATGCTGCATGCTGAAAAAACAGCTGATTCTGATTGGGATTCACCCCACATTTCTTTCCTGTATCACCAGAAATGCTCATTTGAATTGATGAGTGGAGGACCGCCAGTCAGGGTTGCTCCGGCAATAGACAATTGAGTTTATTGGAAGTGAACACCAGCCTTTCAATTCACATCAGTCTGGGCCCTCAGATTTGCATGATTGCGCATTCAGAGACAGGCACCTGCATCAGAGCATCCTTGGCTGCCCGCACGCTCTGCTGAGCCAACCCCAGCTGTTACAAGCCGCCTGTTTAAACAAGGCCTGCCGGGAGTTGAGCATGGCCACCAAGGGGAAACTGCATGTTAGTGGTTGAAGTTGCTGTAGCCAGAGTCCGCACTGTTGGCCAGCCCTGTCTGGGCCCACTCTTGGAGACAGCTCTAATTTTCTTGGAGAAAATTACACAATAGTAGACAATCCATAGTTATTTCAGTATTTAAGTCCCAACATTAAATTTCCTAGCATATTAAATTTCTTCAGACCTTTCAAGGCCTCTGTCTCTCCAGCTATAATTTGGAATATTAATACTACCTATTTCATTGGGTTTTTGAGGATTAAGTGAAGTAATACTTGTTAACCACTTAGAACAGGGCTTGGCACGTGGTAAATGCTCAATAATCTTAGTTATTATTATCATTGATTTTCTCAAGGGAGCTCAGATGTGGAAAGTACTTGGGAAAAGTTTATGCTCATTGTCGAAAATCAATAATCTTACTTATAAAATATTCCAGGTACACAAGATGGAATTATTCAATTGTGGCAGTGAATACCATAAAATGCAATGTCCTCTCCCATGAAAGTTTACATTTTTAAGATTAAAATGCATCATTTAGAATGAAAGCTCAGAAAGGAATGGAAGGACAAGGAGTTGTCTTCCTTTACTTCAACCTGATCAACCACCCTTCGGCTTTCTACATCCTCTCTCCACATGGTGACTTACATACCATTGTGACTGATGTGTGATTCAAAATAAGATCTACAGGGATGAAAAAGCTTTGCTGTTCCTATCTCTCAGTCTAGTCAAGTGCTCTACCAAGCAGACACTCCAGAGGAGACAGAAATGATATGGTCCAAACCCATAGCATTGTGACTTTGAAGGGAGTATCTAATGTTTACACAGAAGGGCTGCAAGATGTTTTTTCTCCCAGCTCACCAAAGGCAAACCCAGATGTTAACGAAGTGAAACAATTCAAAAGCCTGAACTATCCAAAGTGATAATAATGGAAATGAATGAGCTACAAAGCAAATGAATGAGACTAATGAAAAAAATCAAATCAGAATAATTTCTCACATAACTACAGAGATGATATTCCAAATGAAGAACTTCATTAGTGAATCCAGAGTAGAGACAGATTTTTTAAAAAATAGAACAGCTTAGGAAAATAGTGAAAACCATTAAGTGCTCAACATAGGAAAGAAATGAAGTCCATGAAAGAGATTCAAACAGATATCCAGGAGCTTAAACATTCTATTGATAGTATACACAGCAAGATGAACCACTGTGAGGACAAAATGCCAGATCTAGAAGACATGATTGCAGTTAGTAATTAGGAAAGGAAAGGCTTCTTTAAAAAATAGCAAGTCACCACAAAAAAATCAATACAGCAGTTTCTAGATGATACAAAGAAAAATAACATAAGTGTTTAGAATCAATGAAAAAGCAAGAGATTGCACAAACATTTAAAAAACACATCCACAGAAGTAATGACAGAAAACACTATAAGCATGGAAAAAGAATTTGACATGCAGATAAGTGAAGCATATAGAACTGAACAATTAGCCATAATCAAGCTCAAATACATGACCTAATGTTGAACCTCATCCCAAAGCTGGTATGAGGGAGGAAATTATAAAGGTCAGAGCAGAAATTAATGCAATGGAGACTAATAAAACAATACAAAAATATCAATGAATTGAAGAGTTGGTTCTTGAAAATATTAAATAAAATTTACAAACTCCTAATCAATCATATCAAAAAAAGGAAAGACTCAAATCTATGCAATAAAGAAAACGGTAAAATTACAACAGATTCTGCAGAAATCCAGAAGAAGAAGATCATTGATACCTACTTTGAGACCTGTACTCTAATAAGATGGAAAACATAAAAAAAATGGACAGATTCAGATATACATATGAATTACCAAAGCAAAACCAAAAAGAGAAAAATTCTAATTAACCCAATATCAGTCAATAAATTTGAAGATGTAATTAAAAACTTACCAACAAAGAAAAGCCCAGGCCCCTAACAGATTCACTATTGAATTCTATAAGAAATTTGGAGATGATCTAATGATGCTACTCCTTAAACTCTTCAGTGAAATTGAAAGGGAAGCAATATTTCCACATTCATTCCTGGAAGCAAGTACTGCTCTGATACCAAAACCAGGGAAGGATCCAACAAAAAACAGAACTACAGTCCAGTCTCCCTAATGAACACAAATGTCAAAATCTTGAATAAGATACTGGCAAACAGAATGCAGCAAATCATTGAGAAAATTATACTCTATGACCAAGTAGGATTTATTCCATGGATGCAAGGATGGTTTAATATATGGAAATTAATAAAGCAAATACAACATTAACAAATCCAAAGATAAAAATGATATGGTCATCTCAACAGATGCAGAAAAAGAATTTGACAAAGTCCAATACTCATTCGTGATAAAAAAAAAAACAGAAAATTGGAATGGATGATCTTTATATTAATCTAATAAAAGACATCTATGACAAACCAACAACCAACGTCATATTAAATGGACAAAAACTGAAAGTTTTCAGTTTAAAATCAGGAATAAGACAAGGATGTTCATTATCACCACTCTTACTCAATATAATTCTGGAAACAAAAGCCAGAGCAGAGAGACAAGAGAAATAAATAAAAGTAATAAAGATAGGAAAGGAAGAAGTTAAATTATCATTATTTGCAGATGACTTGATATTCTACAAAAAAGACCTCAATAACTCTTCCAAAAGACTTCTAGATTAAGTAACCAAATTCAGGAGTGCGGTTGGATAAAAAGTCAACACTAAAGCTGGGCATGATGGTGCATACCTGCAATCCCAGCACTTAGAAGTCTGAGGCAAGAGGATCATCACAAGTTCAAGGCCAGCCTGGACTACATAGTGAGATCCTATCTCAAAAAAAATTTTAAAAAATGCAATGACCAAAAATCAATAGAATTCTTGCACATGAATAACAAACTCATGGAGAGAGAAACCACAATTTTCACAACAGTATCCAAAAAACAATGAAATACTTAAGAATCAATCTTATGGAGGAAGTAAAAGGCCTGTACATGAAAACTATTCTGAAAAAGGAGTATTCCTTTCAGTATTCTGACAAAGGAAATAGAAGATGATATCAGAAAATGGAAAGATATCTTTTGTTCTTGGGTAAGAAGAACCAATACAGTGAAAATGGCCATACTTCCAAAATTGGTACCGATTTAATACAATCCCAGTCAAAATATCAATAGCATGCCTCACAGAATTAGAGAAAACAATCCTAAAACTTGAAACCTAAGAGACTTAGAATAGCAAGAGCAATTCTGGGCAACAAAAGCAAGGCAGGAGGTATCACAATTTGCCTTTAAGTTATACTACAAAGCTACCATGGTAAAAACAGCATGGAATTATTAAAAATAAACAGACCTGAGGATCAAAAGATCAGATTAGAAACAACTCCAAACATACTCACCCACCTCATCTTTGATGAAGGGGCCAAATACTGTCACTGGAAGAAAGACAGACTCTTTAATAAATGGTACTGGAAAAACTGGCTTCCTATACCCCAAAGATTAAAGATAGACCCATATCTCTCAGCATACACTACACTAAAATCAAAATGGATCACAGATCTAAATATTAAAACAGAATCTCTAAATCTTCTGGAAATTAGACTAGGTAGAACTCATGAAGACATAGTTGTAGGCAATGACTTCATGAACAAAACCCTGACTGCACAGGAAATACCACAAAGAATCAAGAACTGGGATCCCATCTTCTTAAAAAGCTTTTGCACAGCAAAAGAAAACACCAACAGAATGAAGAGGTGACCCACAATATGGGAAAAAAGACAGTTGTTTTTTCACAAAAGGACTAATATCTAGAAAAGAAAAAAAATACCTCAAAAAAATCAGACCCTCTCCCCAAATTTTAAGACCTAATCCAAAACTGGGCATCTGAAATGAATAGAATTTTCAGATGCAGAAGTAGAAATGGCAAATAAATATGTGAAAAAATGTTCAACATCTCTAACCACTTGAGACATGCAAATTAAAACAATGCTGAAATTCCATCTCACTCCAGAAAGAATGGGTATTCTGGTGGGGCTGTGGGGAATAAGGAACACTTCTCCACTCACTGGTGTAACCACTTTGGAAATTAATGTGGTTATTCCTTAAAAAAATAAAACTAGAGCTTCTATTTAACCCAGCTATTTCCCTTCTGTGTATCTTCCTGAAAGAATTAAAAGCATCATACCACAGCAGTATGTGCACCCCGTGTTTACAGCAGCATAGTTTGCAACATCTAAACTTGGAAACAGTCCAAATGTCCATCAATCGATCAATCGATTAAAAAATCCATTTTTATACAATGGAATACTACTCTGCCATAAAGAAGGATAAACTTGAGGCATTTCTAGGTAAGCAGGTGCACCTTGAGACCATACATGTAAGTGAAATAAGTCAGACATACATGTTTAAATATCCTACTGTTTCTCTGTTGTGAGAAACCAAGAGGGTAAATGTGTTACGGCTTACAATGGAAAAGATTTGTTACAGGATACATAATATAAAATATGACTATTTTATAATGTTCATCCAAAAAGTCAAATGAAAAAGAGTTCAAGAGATCTTTCCACACGTTAGAGACCCAAAGAATCCAGCTAAGGTCTTGGATCCTGTGGCAATGTCCGGCATGAGTCCAGCTGAAAACCTAGAGCCCATAGCAATATCTTCCAGGAGTCCAGCTGGAGGCCTACAGCCCCTGGCTATGTCTCATGTAATCTGCACTGGGAAGACCCAAAGGCCAGTGGTGGAAGCTGGAAAGTCTGTACCAGTGGAATGAAGGATCTGTACCAGCAGGCTGAGGGAGCTGCACTGGAGCCAGCGAGTGCTGCTCAAGGTAAGGACCACAACTACCCCAAAAAGAACTTCAGCAATCCTTAGCAACAGCGAGGATCCGAGCTCCTCAGATGATGAGAACACCAAGTGCGACAAGCTTCTCCAGGAGGATCAACAGCACACCATCTTCCCCCCAGTTCTTTTATGCTGTTGGCAACAGTCCAGGTGGGCCATCCATGCCCATAACAAGGCTGATTCAGTTCAACTGGATGTTACAAGTTGAACATTAGTTAATCTGCTATGATAAATAAGGACAAAAATGTATAATAGATATTGTGAAATAGAAAGAACATGCTCAAATCAGAAGGGGAACTAGGGAGGAGGGTGGAAGAAAGGAAAGAAGGGAAATGAAAGAGAGAATAGAAGAGAAAACCAGAAACAAAGCTTTTGTAAATAAGGAGGGGGACAGGGGTTGAAGGGAGGGGAGGAAAAGGAAGGGGAATGGGATAAAAAGAAGAATCAAGATGTATTGGGCCACTTCCAGGAAAATGGCAGAGCAGTGAGCAGCAGAGAAAACCTCTCCAAATTCTGGTGTCCAGATCCTCAAATAAAGCAACATGAGGAAGAGAAGGAGGAGAGAAGTGGCTCACAGGGACACAGGAAAAATCTGAACTGAGGCTTGAAGCCCATGGAGAGAGATAATTTGGGAATTCAGTAAAAATAAAAACAAAAACAACAGGGGTGGTGGACCTGCCAGACAGAGAGAAACAGTAAGGAAGCAATGTGGCCACCACCTTCCATGTGCTAACTGAGGTCCTGCCAGACACACTGCAGAAGGAGCCAAGAAGCAATGCAGCCCCCACTCCCTGTGCACTGGTTGAGGTCTTGTCTGCCACTGGGGAAAAGCTGCAAAGAAGCAATGTGGCCCTCATCCCAGGACACTGGGCAAAGGCCCTGCCAGCTGCAGGGAAAAAGCAGTAAGAAAGCACTGTGGCTCCCACCCCACACCCCATGCACCTGCGGAGGCTCTGCTGAACTTCAGGGAGAAACAGCAAAGAAGCAATGTACCCCCCACACCCCGTGTACTATCTGAGGCCTGTGTGACAACGGAGGCCCTGCCAACTGCAAGGGAGAAGCAGCAAGGAAGCAATAAGGCCCTCAATTCCCATGCACTAGCAGAGGCTCTGCCTGCTGCAGGAAAGAAACGGCAAGGAAGCAATGTGACCCCCGCCCTGTGTGCTGGTCAAGGCCATACCAGCTGGGGAGAAACAACAAGGAACCTGTGCAGCCTCCCTGTGTGCCAGCAGAGGCTCCACTGGCTGGGAAGAAGCAGCAAGGAAGCCGAGCAGCCTCCCTGTGTTTGAAGAACTCCCATTGGTCAGGGAGAAACAGCAAGAAAGCCACCTCTGCCTCCTGCTCCATCATACACACTCCCGTAAACAACCAGACACAACACAGACTCAGATGATAATAAATGAAGTAACTAAAGCAGGTAAGTAACCTGACATTTATGTTGTTTGACTGACTCTGCAGGCCTGGGGCCAGCAGTCTGGGTAAAGGATAACAATATGAAATTTTCCTACAGTCCTATTATTGTTTTATTTTGTTTCATCTTACTGTTCTGTTTTACTCTCTTTACAGTTAAAAAAAAAAGTAAAATAATTAAAAATAAAAAAGATGTACTGGGCTGCAGGCTATAGCTCAGCAGCACAGTGCCTGCCTGGCATGCAAGAGGGTATGAGTTCAATCAGTACCAAAAAAACAAAAACAAAAACAAAAACATGATGTATTATGTAAAGGTACAAATTCCCTGTAATGAATGTGAACATTTTGTATATCTAAAATACACCAATAAAATTACTTTTTAAAATAAAGAACCAGCCCCAAGGTGCTACGTGACTGAAGAAGAAGGCAGACAAATCCAAGAGTGCACAAAGTTCACGAATTTGTTGGTGACAAACTGGCAGAAGCACCGTGTTTTGTGGCAGCAAGCCCCATGCATCTCACCAGTTTGGGTCAGAGTGAGGCAGCTTATAAAGCGGGTAGGACAAAAGTGATTTTTTCCAAGCCAGAATGTACTTGGTTTATTTCAAGCTAATATTAAAGATGTCAGACACATTCCTGGCACTGGCAGTGCCAGGGCCCAGGCATAAAGCTTCACATACCATTCTCATGGTTTTGTCTATATTTAGTATGCTGGAAAACCTATCAGTGTTACTCACAGACAGTCACAATGATAGTCACAGTTCAAGATGGCTACAGTGAGGCCAAGCTAAATCCCTACAGAAGGAGGTGGGAGATGTTAATAGTAAACTCTATCTATAGTAGGAAAACAATAGATAAAATACAATAGAGAAAAAAATTGTAGCATAAACATGTTATAAGAGATAGCTAAAGTAATTAAGTAAAAAGACAGAAGTGAATGGTTACTTCTGGGGAGTGACAGATAACTGGGAGATAGACAGGGGGTAAGATAGGCAACTCTCATTTCTTATTTTAATTACCTACTACTATCTTACTGTTCAGCCCTGCCCCAAATTCCTTTAAACATGCAAGGAGAAAAGGCACAAAGGTATAGACCAGTGATAGCAAACTGATGGCACAAGTGTTTTTATGTTAAGACAAAGGATATTAACGTAGAGTTGCTTTTTCTAAATTAAAACCTCAACATTGAGGTTTAATTGCCATGTTGGCACTTTGCAGTAAATAAATGGGTTTTGAGTTGCAGTTCGGCATTTGGTCTCTAAATCACTATCAACTGCTTCAGATAATCTGAGCCTTTGTTATGTGGGCTCCTGAAATGCAGAGGAAGACAGAGTGAGCTAAAACAAGATGGACAGTCCACTACTTCTCTATGCTACAGATCTGTGAAAAGAAGAACAATCAGTGAGCTGGAGAGCACAAGCACAAGGATCTATCTTGCAGTCAGCCAGCTGAGACTTTCTAAGACTGACTCAGCCTGTCTCTGAACTGCTTGCAAACAAGGCTGCTACTTTTAAAACCCAAGAGTTGAGAGGATAAAAAGTATTACCAACAATAATATGAAACACATGATGCAAAAAGGGTTCCACAATAAGGGATGAGTTAAATAAAAATAGTACATCTTTATATAAAATTCTGGGAAAATCTTAAAAAGGATGTTTAAAAGGCTATTAAATAACATGGGAAGGTGTTTACACTCTATTAGGTTTAAAAAAGAGAAGAAAAAAAGGAACACATACAACAAAATATACAGTATGCCTTTTTTATTTAAAATTGCATACACCCAAAATAGAAACTATTTTGTACACAAGTACATAGGGGAAAAAAAAGGAATGAAAGACTATAGCTAATAAGTAATGTTTATTTTAAATCATCTATATTTTTAAATTACACTCAACATATATTCTTTTATAATAAAGATAGAACAAAATATGTAGCTGTTATTTTAATCAATGAAGGTTTCATATATATGTTCACCCGCTCACTCATTCCTGCTTCTCACTCCTCCCTTTACTACTGACCAGGATGAGAGAGAAGTACTACGTGTCTCCAACACAAAACAAAATTAGGGGGCATACCTCAGCGGTAGAGTAAGTGCCTAGCACATACAAGGACCTAGGTTAGATCCCCAGAAGCATGAAAACATAATAAGTAAATAAGGCATAGTGATTAATTACTCCAGACACCACTGCTGTGGGAAAACCATGTGTCACTTTCATTTATCGGATCATATACCCGAATTTCAAATCTGATTGCAATGCATTTAAATTACAAAAGACTGGCACATAAAAGAGTATGAATATTACTTTTATTTGACTTGGCCAACCTCCACCAGAAGAGCTTAAAGAGTTGGTTTGATAGCAAATCTTTTGGATATACTCCACTTTTGGTCATCTCCATTTAAAGGCAACAGACATCCAAATGAATATGTCATATCTCTAAGTTAAAACAGACCTCTTAATTTGGCTAGTTTGGTGACTAAGATCAAAAGAAGTTTTCCATCTCCAAAGGGGGAATATAAACTACTACCAAGATTTTGGATAGTAATGTGGAAATGTACTACGCGTGTATATAACCCTCAAAAACTGACCCAGATATTCTTCTGGGAATATAATCTAAAAAGACAACTGAATTAAAGAAGGGAAAAAAGATACATTATTTTGCAACATTATTATAATACAGATCAAATAAACTGTTTGATCCCTAGGGTAGGATATTATATAGCTGTTAAAAATGTTTACTTTTTGGGCTGGATTTAGCTCAGCAGTATAGGTGCCTGCCTGGTGCATGCATGATCATGAGTTCAACCCTGGTACCAAAAAAAAAAAAAAAAAAAGTTTTGTTTTGTTTTGTTTTTTTGGCTTTTGGGGTTTTTTTTTTGTTTTTTTTTTTGGTACCGGGGATCGAACTCACAACCTCACACTTGCCAGGCAGGCACTTATGCTGCTGAGCTAAATCCCCAGCCCTAAAAATGTTTTTAAATAATTTTAATGACACAGAAAAATGTTTATAAACATTATAATAATGGCTGAAAATATCTAATTTTCAAATATTTAATCAACTTTAGTCATGACTATCTTTTATGTTTTCTAAATTTTCCACGATGACAGCTGAAAAATTAAGAAACATGCCCAAATTTATACAAACTAGTAAGTGCCAGTGTTTTTTAAATATGTTCATTCAGAGACAGGCTCATTAACTGACTTTCTAAAAGAGAGAAGAAAAACAAACAAGCTGGACACAGTGACACATGGCTGTAATCCCAATACTCAGGAGGCTGAAGCAGGAGGACTGCTATGAGTTTGAGGCCAGCCTGAGCTATAAAGTGAGTTCAAAGCCAGTGTGAACTATATAGTGAGACCTTGTATCAAAAAGACAAAAAAAAAAAAGAAAGAAAAGAGAAAGAAACGAGAATATATTTGTAGCTTTTGTATTTTTATGGTACAAATGCTCCCACTATGGCTAATTTCATGCTACTCCTATCCTAATCAGATGGGCTGGGTCAGGGCAGAGGTGTTCACCAGAGCAAAAGGAAGTTAGGAAAACCTGGGAAGGAGCTGCTCACTAAGCACTTTATCCAAACCTACACCTCCACCGTAGGTTTCCCTCCCATTCTCCTGAAGAATCCATTGGGGCAGTCTAAACACCAAGCCAAGGTCAAAGGTGTCAAAATTACTGTCCCAAGGTCAGACAGAGTAAGTAGATATTTAAAGAGGTGTCAGTTTGGTGGGGAGACCAGCTGCCTCCTGAATCCCAGAACAGGCAATGAGACATGAGACGAGGTGTGATTTAAGCCTGGGCACTATACTTTACGGAACATTAAAATCACCAGTGGATCTTGGTAAATGCAGATCACTGGCCCGTCTACTGGCCCTTCGAATTCCCAGTAAGCCAGGAGTGGAGCAGGAGAGCTTTCATTTGCAACAAGCTACTACATGATGCCTGTGCTCCTGTCCACACATCCAGAATCACTGTCCTGCACCGCTCAAGCTGCCCACACAAAACAGAGAATGCTCTCAGTAGACCAGTTAGTGGGTGGAGTTCAAATGTAGAACAAAGGAAGAAAGAAAGGTTTTGTTTCTTCTAAACATATAATTAATATACAGTTTTCAATTCATACTTTAATAATGTATGGACCTCACTAGGTCAGAGTGTGGCCCCGTGACCTAGTGGCCCAGTACTTACCAGCATGTGCAAGACCCTAGGTTCAACTCCAAGTACTGAAAGGAAAAAAAATACAGACTTCTTGAGTGTCTTTATTGTTTAATCAGATTGAACATGCATTTGGGAGTGATTATAAATTCTCTGCAGGGACATTTAAAGAGATTGAGTAATTTATGAGGCTACGTTGAAGTCAAGCCTCATAGAATCAATGAGGTTAAGGTGATTATTGTGACTACTTTTAGAAAGCAGCACACACAGCTTCAGAGAGTGTGTCCCCACCCTGTCACCCACCCATCCCCTCTCTGATCATTCACACAACTGTCCCACCTATGCCACCAGCTATATAGAAGAAATTAAGCTTTAGGACTTTAATTTTTCTTTACCCTTTATTCGTCTGGGATCTCTGAAACTCTTCTCAAAATAGTGTTTTTCACTGTCTGTGTAGAAGCTATGAAAATTTGATCTTTGAGTCTACTGAAAATAAACTTACAAAGGACAAACTAATAGGTAACAAGGCATACAAATGTACATACTATACGTGACCAGGGCAGGGGAACGACACAAATCAGGAGACTCAAAGAAGGGCCAGATGGTTGAAGCTCAAATTGCATTTTGAACTACAGAAAGAAATAGAAACTAAGACCTTCTGAGGGAGGAATGGAGTAAATCTGGGGGAAAGATGAACTGCCTTAAAGAATGACAGAAGCCCAAGAGAAAATTCATCAAGCATCAACTCTAGTTTTTTTCCTGCCAGTTAATCCTCTCTCTTGGTCAGAAAGGGAATTTTACAGAAAGTTGCTCCCTGTTTGGTGCTTCCAGGTGCTCTTGGTTTAAAATCCAAAGTACCATACTTACAGGTATGACTTTCTGAGCCTCAACACTGGAAGTAAAATACCCAGGATTACAGAGGAAACCAATCATGTTGAAATATGTTGGAAAACTAATTTTTGATACAGTGATATGTAGCCATGATAAATACCACCATATGTTTAGATGCTCTAAGAAAATATAAGAGCTGGCCTAATAATTGCCATAACTTTGAAGTCCTGAGGTAAATAAGATTCTGAGATTCTGTAATAATTTTAGTGTGTTATGAAAATACCTGTGGTTTCTATTGGTGACAAAGTCACAGGGTCTGCTAATGTTACTGTGGTTTGTCACCTGTTCAGGCTCACAACATACTACCTCCAAAACATGACCCAGAAGACCAGAATGTACCACCCCCACATATACTTTTTAGCATATTCGAACTAGATATACTGAAAAAAATGCAGACAAAGGAATAAGCTAAAAAGCTATTTTTCTTTTGTAAAACAAACTCCCATGTATAAAGGAAACATATTAGTAAAAGTATATCAGAAAGAAGACTGACCCAAAGCATATTACCTAAAGGACTTTATCTGCAAAACAAGACAAACTTCACTCACCATACATTGACTCCCCTCACATACCTACACCCGCAGAAGCCAAAAACCCCTATTGGTCTCTGTAGCTTTAATGATAAGACTCCTCTTTGAGTCTCACTCATATTTTGTGAGACTGCTCTACATATTTTGAGGCTCAGAGAATGCTACCTTCCAATATATGGCAATTTTTGGCATGCTGAGAAATTTGATCTAAAGAAAAGTAAAAGGTCTTAAAAGCAGCCTCAGAATCAGAGACCTTCTAGTCTTTGTTGATCCTCTTCCCCAGGTGCAGGGAGCAGGCTCTCTGTAATTCCGTTATCTGCACTAAGAGCAGACTTGAAACACAATCACCTTGTATCCCCATTGTGATACCCCATTACCTATCTCAGAAAAGAAGACCAGGGAACTAAACCATGTCTGCATTGGACTTCCTTCTCAAGATAACATTTGTCCCTTGGGATCATTTAAACTTGAAAGAGAAGCTTTTTACAAGCTAATCTCTCTCTCCTGGACCATTCATTCCTCATTCTCCTTATCCACTAAGGAAAAAATGGGTACAGGGTATGTGGTATAGCTAATTGGTAGAACACCTACCTAACCTGTGCAATGCTCTGGTTTGTATGTCTATCCTTAAAGTAAAGGGAGGTACAATGTAACTTTCTAAATAATGGTTAGTAGGTGAATTTCCACTCCCACTGTTCTGTGATTCTCCCTTTTTGCATGTTAATAAATGGGTATATCTTCTTTCCTATTTAATCTATGTCAGTGGACCTTCAGAAGGCAGAGTGAAATTTCCCCTTCACTCTTACAGTATATAGATAGTTAAAATTATTTTTCTCCTATTAACAGTCTTCTGTCAATTTAACTCATAGCCCAGCCAAAGACCTAAATGGGTGGAGGAAAGCCATTGTTTCTTTCCCTATGTCATCTATCTTCATAAATAAAACACATGCCAACTTCCAATTAGAGATGTGATTTCTTTTCCTATCCAAATTCATGTACTCTCTGAATTCTAAACATGCACTCCTAAGGGTGAAGGGTCCAGTACAGGGACCTCAGTCATAAGTCAAGCTCAACAAGTCTTGGTCAGGTGTGGCTCAGGAGAACTCAGGAGATTGAGGCAGGGGAACTGCAACTGCAAGGCCAGTTTGGGCAACTTAGCAAGACCCTGTCTCAGAAAAAAAAAGTCTAAAAACAGTTTCTAAAACACTCAAATTTACATTCCCATCTTATTTTTCATATTTCTTTAGAAATGGCCACATGATTTCTTGCTTTTTTTTCCCCCCACTTAAAAACTTGGAATAGCCAGGGATTTAGCTCAGTGGCATAAGCGCCTATCTTGCAAGCATGAAGTCATGAGTTTGATCACTGGTACAAAAAAAAAAAAACTTGGAATAATACCTGTTCATTAATTACCCCAGGATTCACTAGAGGAAGCACAAAACACAATCATGTTTATGCCTCAACATGACTTATAAATGTCATAGATCCCGTATGCTTTCTAAATAATATAAAATATCACTAGTATAAAAAAATTGTATTGGGGCCCAGGGTCCCATTTTTCAGAATTATAAACACACAGAAATCTTGCCTATAGGGTGCTCTATGCCAAATCAGATCCAGCGCTAGCCACAGAACATTTTTGGCTCCTTAAGACACATCTCACTTCATTTCTTAGTGTGTCTTAATTAATGGCCAAAGTTTCGCCCACCTCTGGAAAAAAATATTACACACACATTCACACACAAACATAAGCACAAAACACACAAAACTGTTCTCTTCTGGAAAACCAAAAGCCAATTACAATGTCCTCTGTTACATTTACAAAAATAAGGAAGAAAATTACAGCATCTACTCTTTTCCCAGATTCCATAACTTCCCGTGAACACACGGAGGTGACTAGAAGTTACATTTCTGCTTTTTAATAGTCATAGGCATCTCTGCAGAGCATGCAATGCCTGACATTCATGGGCCTTTTTCTCTGCATTCCCCCAAGCTGCAGCCCTTTCAAACATGTATGTGAATGAAGGGGCCCAAACAGCTATTAATGTAAATTTCTTTAAATAAGGCTCCTACCACCCAAAAGGCTGTTGGTGGTTTTAGAAAATATCTTGCAGGAAAATGCTGTGTCCATAGTGAATTGCTGCTGCATGACCCTGGGAAAAGTAACTTGTGTAAAGGGGAAAACAAAAAGATCTTAAGTCAGATACTTCAGTCAGTCTCTAAACACAAAAACCCTGCTGCTCAGCTGGTGGGGAGGAAGGTTTTAAAAGGCAGTTAGGAGGGGCACAGAGCTTAACAGGAAAATGTCTCTAAACATCACGCTTAATCATTTATTAATAAATGTGTAAAAGGGTCATCAACGGAGGAATGAAGTCCCATGACCCATCTTTGGAACCTGACACCATGGTGCTAATATTACTGCAAAGCCCTGAAAGCAAAGGTCCCACTGGCCTTGACCACCATGACCCCACTCAAGACTCCCCTCCCAGCAGGAAGCTAGGCTGCCAAGTGCCAGGAAACTGTCAGAGCTGCCTGGTACCTAGGCTTTTCTGAGCAGAGGGGCTGGAATTTGTCACAATATGGAATCTTTTGGGAATTGTGTTCTCCAGCGCATTTTCTTATCAGCATATTCTTAGATCAAGAAAAAGATCTGTAACCAAGACCAACCAGCATGGTGGTAAAGCACACAGGCTTCCATTACTCAACTTCTCAGTGCCTCTGTTTCTCATCTGTGAGAAGGATAACAGCACCTACAACACAAGGTATTAAAAGTAATGAACAAGGCAGGATCAGGCCTATAAAGGGCAGGAAAATCAGCAAATATTTAAGGCATCAAAGTCAATGGATTTCATGTCTTTTAAGTCAGCCCAAAACACCTGAGATCATACAGCTTTATGGAAAAGTATTGATGTTGTGAACATGTATCCATTGGTCTGGAAAGTAAGAAACTTTGTTCATTAGATTTGATCATTTTCAAGAAATCTGCATTTCTAACTGTTCCAAGCAATAGAAAAGAAAAATGAGTGCAACAGGAAATATCTTCTCCTGCCTGGAACTACAGGTAGCTGCTGGCCTGGAATCCAAATTAACACATTTAAGAGGCTTGGAGCTGGACACGGTGGTACACGTCTGTAATCCCAACTACTCAAGAGACTGATGAAAGAGAATTACAAGTCTGAGACCAGACTGGACAACTTAGTGAGACTCTATCTCAAAACAAAAATAAAAAGGGCTGGGTATGTAGCTCAGTGCACTTGGGTTTAATCCTAGTACTGCAAATAAATGAGAAGAGAGGCTTGGAAAATGTACTCACAGAAACACCCTGGGGCCACAAACATCCATCTGACACTAATCCCCTGGCAGAGTCCAAGATGGACTCAGCATCCCAGACTCCAGGCTCAGAGCTCATCATTTATCTTGGGCTCCAAAGGACCCCCTACTACAAGATGGCCTTGATCCTCCTTCTTCTCTATCATTAAAATCCACCAGAGTTGCTGACAGTGGAGGATTCAATTTAAACCTTTAAGTCACCTTTGAATTTATAGCCTATTGAAGGCACCTGCACTTAGAAGCTAGAACTAGAAACCAGAAACTCAGGGATTTGAAGGAGAAATTTTCTCCTGAGTACTGTTAGCAAACATTTATTATTAAAGCCCCAGTAATTCTCCTTATTGTCTCACAGTTCCCTGCTCCATTAATTTTGTTGCCTTTGAAACGTTTAAATGCAACCCTACATTCCCTACTCTCAATAACCCTTTAAGAACAGCAACTTCAAGGAGGCAAGGTACTAAGCAGTCTGGCTCAACACATACTCATACTCTGCATGTTAGCCTCAAGTGCATAAACTCCTCCAGGACATGTTATACACACAACCCTTATGCACATATAGACACCATAATTAACCTAAAAAATGTATTCACATATGTACACACAAGAGTCTCAATCCCTGCTCATCTCTTTCATATTCCTACCTGGTATCTCCAAGTCTTGGCTCTGTAATCCGGAACCACATCAGATCTGCTTCTGGCTTGTACATTTGCCATGTTTCCTTGGTTCCCTGGAATGTATGATCTGACCCTAATGCTCTATAACTTAACTGCCTTACTTTTCATGAAATTGGTAGCATCTGTGTTTTGCATATGATGAAACCAAATTCAGAGACACAAAGAATTTGGTTGGATTCAACCCATTCATCCAACCATTCAAGTATTGTGCAGGCACAAGAAAGTGCCAGAGAACATCAAAGCATAAATAAACCTTGCCCATCGGAACCCCTTGATCTATTTAGTCAGCCTAGAATTCTACATCTACAGAGTGACTATAAACTCATCACAAGACTGTAGGGCACCGTTCTACCCCCAAAAGCCACAGGAAAATACCCATCCTTGGATATCTTGAATTGAATACTAACATTGCAATTTTAGTGGGTTTTTTTTTTTTTTTTTTACAAGATGAGCCCACTACCCTATCTTTCCCCTGGCATGTTCCAGAGAAGGTTACTAGTTATCAGCAGCAGACAAGCACAGCCAGTAGAGTCTCTCCTAGCTGCCTCAGCTGGCAGGCAAAGCATGGCTAAACTGGGCACAGCCCTAAAGACACTCACAGCCCACCCATTCCTTGTTACTGTCCTCACTCACCACTCCCAGGGTCTAGTTTAAGGCATTACACATAACTGAAGTCTCCAAGAACATCATCAAGTAAAGTTTGGCTACTTTTTCCTCCACTGTTTTCACAAGAGTTGAGTCTATGAATCCAGACAAGGGGTAGGCAGGAGGCAGGAAGAGTGAACTCGGATCCCACACAGAATACATACATTTCCAATGACACCTCTGCTGCCCACTCTTAAACCCACTCCCAGAAGAAAACAGAGACTGGAGCCCAAGTTCTATAAAACAGCCATAGGCATTTCACAAGCACACCAGTGAGTCACCCTCCCCTACAATCTCCACAGTCTTCCTAATACCCATGACTTCATTTTAACTGAAACTTACCCACTGTTGTAATGAGTGAAAATAGACTTGGGAAGTGCAGCCCATTTTCCTTTGCCATCCCCTCTGAGGAGGAATAGTGTCAATACTGGTGAGCTAGTGATTCAGGAGAGCTGTTAGTACCTGAGACAAGCAGATCCCAACCCCAGACTGCCTTAACTGCAAGTCAGATTAAGAACCCAGGACTGGGTACATTGATGAATTGATTCATTTTGTCAAATAATTAAAAATAAAACTTATTATTTGAGCTCAAAGTTATAATATTTTATCTTCATTGACTGTTGCATAAAATGATGCATACCACTACATAAATGAGTGAGAAAAAGAAAGTACTCCTCTATGTACCACTCCACAAATTTAATTCTTATGTGGGCTCCTCAGCTGAATCAAGAAACCAAATTCACATAAGACAGATTAACAAGAGAAAAGCACACAAATTTTATTAAGGCACAAGAGAATTTTCACAAGAAAATAAAGTCCAATGGCAACCAAAGAAAGATGATTTTATACTTTTTAGACAAGAGATAAATTTGTGAAAAAAATGATGAGACAAAAGGATCTTTGGCTAAAGCAGTAAATTCTAGAGAAGCCACTAAGATATAGGAGGGATGTGAAGCTCGTGGAAGACAAGTATGCCTTCAATGAGTTTATTTACGCAGGCCTACTACAGACCCAATTACCAGTGTCTGGTGATAAAGGCTATTTTCTTTCCCCAGCACACAGAGGACACTCCTCCCAAAGGAATCTTTATGGCAAGTCATTTAAACCTTTCTATAACTATCGTTTCTCCAATATTTTTTGGTTCCAAATAATCAATGGTATATATTTTGCAATGATACAGCCTTAACTCTTTCACATATATACACTTATAGATGAATTATAATTTACTGTGTTCTGACTTATGACAAAAAGAATTTGAGGTGGCTAAAATCTACATACAATACAAAATATATTTTTAAAAGTAATGAAACATAAATTAAAAAAATAATGAAACAGCATAGATCTCCATTATCAAAAGAATGAAAAAATAAAATGTGGTATATTAAAATGGAATATTATTCAGCCATAAAAAAGAAATGAAATATTGATACATGCTATAAAATGGATGAGACTTGAAAGAATTATGCTAAGTGAAACAAGAGACAGATAGGTATATAAGTCCATGTATAGTAAATGTCCAGAATAAGCAAACCCACAGAGCTAGACACCCAAGGATCTCCATAACTGTGCCCTTCAATGTGGGAGGATATTGGTGAGCTCCTTCACATCAAGGTCTTCACACTTGGAGACATTAACCAAGCTAGGAAGAGACACACCTCCTCACTCCCGCTCCACACCCTTCCACTTACCAGAGTAGCTATTCTCAGGGTAGAGTTTAGCCTCTCTCTGAGCTACATCTAGGTCCATAATCACTACTCTGTGCTGGACAGCACCAAAAAGAGGGCCCCACGGCACCATCTCAAACCCAACATGCCCAAACTGACCATTCTTCCATTACTTTTAAAGGCAGAACTGGTTGACTCTTCAGATCTCTGCAAGGGGACAATCCTTCTGTTATTTCATTTTTAATCTGTTTGAGTTCTTAAACCTCAAAGCTTTGTATATATAAAATCATGTATAGTTGTCTTCAGAATCCACAGGGGACAGATTCCATGACCCTTGAGGATATCAAAACCCACAAATGCTCAAGACTCTTATATAAAATGGCATATCTTCTCATATATTGTACATCATTCCCGCATGACTCAATACCTAATACTAGAGAAATTCTACATAAATAACTGCAATACTGCATTGTTTAGGGAATAAGGAAAAAAAAGGTTATGTACATGTTCAGTACAAATGCAATTTTTTTTCATATTTTTGATCCACAGTAGGTTGAATATGCAGATGTGTAACCAGCAGATACAGAGGGTCAACTACATACTGTACTTAGACATAAGGACCTATTAAGAGACAGTTTGATATGTCTTGAGATTCTTGTTGTTTGTCTCTTTTGCTTTTTGTTTTTCTATTCTGTCTTTTTTCTCTTAAATAAAAAAATAAAATAAAAAAGTTTGACCTAGATGATGTTTGCTATCATCAAGCTTCAGAAGCTGATTCATAAGGTGTTGTGATTCTTCTATGCCTGTTGCTTTTAACAACACTTATCATTTGTGAATATGTTTTCTCTTGTTAAAGCCTAAATCCAAAGAAAGGGCCCTTTTTATTCTGAGAATAACCTGCTCCTATTCTTTGCACATTTTCCTATGAAGTGCATCATTTTCTTATTAATTTATAGGTGCTCTTTACATATTATGCACATTGTCCCGTATATCAGTGTATATGGTATATTGTTTTCTCCTTCTCTATTGATTAATTTTAATGTTGTTTGAAACATTTTCAATATGTTACAAATGGTATATATCAGAGTTGTTGTTATTGCTAATGCTATCCAATCTGTTCTTTTTTGTGTATGTGTGTCTGTGTTCTGGAAGCTCAACATATAGAAAAAGTACTTGGCACATGAAAGGTTCTCAGTCAGCAGTTATGGACAGAACTAAATTATGGGAGACATCTAAAGTTTTTGGAAATCCAAAGACTTTAGTTTGTAACACACAAACAACATATGCTAAAGCCTAACTTCCAAATTTAAAGATATTTTTGTCCTCACCTCATCTGGCCAGTCCTATCCCTTGAACTTGATGGAAAATGTACACATGAGACTAAAACTTACCACCTATGCACATCCACAACACGCTTCATTTCCAAGAACTGTCCCAAGAGCACAGCACTGACCATAGGCTTCTTATGGTAGTTGTTACCCAGGCACTTTTCCAAACACTGCCACTCACTAGCTACTTAATCCCAATGTGACCTTACTTCACTGTGCCTCTATTTCATCATGCATAACACCCAATCTTTCAGGACTGATGAGAGGATTAAGTAAATATATACCTAGTGTTTGCACCCCTGGCTATGGAGAAGCCCTAAAAGCTTGGATATTCTGAATACACACTTGCTGTCTGGAGTCTTATCTGAAGGGAAAACCTTCAGTGGTGGTCCTGGAGAATACAGTAAATTAAAGTCTTCCAGTCTAAGAAGCGATATGGTAGCTGAACACACCCTCGGGGCTCATTTGACTATCATCCCTCTTATTTGAAAAGGCTGTTATTGTAGCTCCTATTTCCTGAGGTTAATTTCAGCTAAACTGGGGGAAGAAATAAATGGTATGAGGGTTTAACAGAGCCTAAGACAAGAAAGTTCACCAGATCTAGGGTCACCTGGGACACAGGTGGGATTTCTGGCTTAGTCTACAGCTGTGCTGTGCTCATGAGTTATCACAGTGATCTGAAGTTAGATACTAGAACTTCCCCCAGGACCTCCCTGCCATAGGCCTGGAACCATGACCTGCTAAACTCTTGCAGTTGTTTCAGGCTATCCAGCCCCTTCAAGTTTTTCCCATGGGTGCCTTGCCTCCAAAGTTGTAGATAACTAAGAATCCAGGCCAGATTTTACCTGAGCCTTTTTCTTCCCTGGGTCAGAACAGGGTTTTCTTTAAGTTTTATCCATTTTTCATTGAAAAGCTGATGTCCAGTTTGACAGACAGAAACTTCACTCCCCTGAGGAATAGAAAAATAAGCCACCCAAATCCTATTCAATAGGGTAAATATTAGGATAAGATAAACATCTGAGTTGCCTTAAAAAGACCATTGTATTCCAGCAAACTGCCATTTCCTTACCTTGAGGAAGGCTTGGAACTCAGAAAGTAGAGGACCCAGCTGTGGTTAGAAAAGGCTGGTTTTATAGTTTATTAAGGGGCTTCTAATATGAGATTGCAATCAAGTATTTTCTATTTTGCTCATCCCTTTATCAATCCTAAGAGATTGGTGTCTTTATCCCCTTTTTCCAACAATGAAGGCATTTATCTTCTTGCTTCTGTTTCAACAACACTGTACACCTGTCTCCCAAGTCCAGTTATATGGATGGGCTAGATCACAGGAGCTCACATCTTCTTGATTTTTTCCTAATAACATGTCCTTAGGTAAGTGATTGCTCTTTTAGCTTCATTCTCTCAGTCTCCATCTTTGAATTTGCCATCTTCTTCCTAAAATAGTGAACAAGCCTACACTAATACTACTCATTGCCCTTTACTGAGTAACTTGCCACGTGTTCTAAACACTTTCCATGTGTTACGTATAATATATAACTTAGTTTTATATATAACTTAAGTTTTATTGACCTGCCACCATTTTTGGCCACATACTTTTACAGAGGCACGACAGGCTCTGTAATGTGTCCAACTTATTGCCCTCAAGTCCTGTGTTCTTAACCAAAATTGAAGGCAGACAACAGCTGGAAAGCCTGGGAAAGAAGCCTTGACTTGCAGCCAAAGCTGCATCCCTGACCCCTCAGACTGATATTTTCCCTAAAGGGTTGTTTCCTCTGGTGCTAATCAGGTCTGTGTCTCAGACAAGCACTTTTAAAGGCATGAACTTTACAAGATCTCAGGCAAAATAGTTACTGAAAATGCCAGAAGTTTCCTTAGGCACAAAGGACAAGGGAAAATCATACATTAAGAGAGCAAGAGAGGAGAGAAACACCTTCCAATTCACTCTGGATAACATCAAAGTGCTTCAGTAGAACTTGCTGGGTGTTCTCAAGCCCCCCACTGAGCACAGTCCCAAGGAGACCACTGGTGAGTGGAGCTTCTCTACGAAAAGTAAACTCAAGGGCTAGCTGCTGAGGATGGGTAGAGTGGGAGGTCACAGGTTGGTATTTTGAATGGGGGTTGGGTGGTGGGCTCTGTTTGTTCTCCTTGTTTTAAGTTTCTCCTCAAGTTTGTGTTTCTAGATGCCTATCTCTTGAGCAGGCAAGCTAAGGCACAAACACATTAGGGCAAAAACAAACATTTACACAGGCAGGGAAGTCAGTTCTCTCAAGTCCCCTCATTCACAGGATGGTATTCATTTAAGGATTAAAACAAACTGTTGTTTCGTTTTTTTGTTTTGTTTTGTTTTTTTCTGAGAAAAGTGGATTCTTTCCAGAATTGCCATACTCAGGAGTGACCTTCAGTGACAAGATTAGTTCTCTTTCCACAAATGAAAACCCAAATCCAATGAGAAATAGACATTTTTTTTACTGTTTGCAGCCTCACCTCGCTCCAGCAAATGAATCCTGACAATTAGCCTTTTCTTTTCCATTAAAGCGTGTCTTTGAATTCCAGGAAGTTGGCATGGGAGCTAATCATATATATAATTTAAAATTTTAATCTGGCCAGGATCTAGCCAGTCATTGCCCTAGGAGATTAATTATTCCTTCTTCTTTTAAACCCATACAGCCAATGTAGTTCTAACATTACAGAAAGTTCAGGTTAAAATGCTCCTGAGGAAACATCTAGTCCAGGGTTTTTCAGACTGAATCATTAGGATCAGGAAGTCAGTATGATAGGGTTTAGCTGGAGTTTTTTGTTTTCTGGTTTGGTTTGGATTTTTGGGTACTAGGAATCAAACTCACGACCTTGAGCTTGCCAGGCAGATGTTTATGCCACTGAGATATATCCCTGGCCTCTTCTAGTTGGGAGATTTTTAAAAAATAGACAACCTAGATAATTTCACGTAGTGGATATTTTTTGACAAAACATTTTTGTTTCTGTTACACATGTGGTTGTGAGAATCACAATGCAAAATTATGGGCACTTCTTACTGTCAACGCTGGTCTAAAATTCTGAAAAATGCTGACGTGCTCAATGGCTTTGGACAGGGAAAGAGGTTCAAAAGGTGTAGCGATTTACCTAGGTTCTAGCGCACAGCAGAAGAGAAACCCAGTCCTTCTCCACATCTTTCCTAATACAGACTCCCTCCAGCAGATTAGCATATGGAACCACTACATCATGTCCTACTGAGGAAGAAAGATAGGGTGTGGCTAAGACTGGCTATGAAAGTAGACACAATTAATCCCAGGACACATGCGCAAAACAGTTCTCAAAATCCCGCGAGTGCATTCTCGCGCGAACTCGAGCAAGTTTCTGACAGGATGATCAGGATGTGACTCCCGCGGGAAATGTAAGAGTGGCTGTAGCCATTAAGCATTAGCTAGGAGCACCAGTAGCCCACCTTTCACTGTCTGGTGTATTCTTTCTCTCTCTCTCTCTCTATCTCTAACTCTCTCTCTGTCTCTCCCTCCCTCCCTCTTTTTCTCCCCCTTTTCCCCCCTTTTATTTGTTCCAAACTCACTCTACAGAGCTTGCTTTTTCTTACCTTTAGTAAATGTGAAATGTGTATGTTTCTTTTGTTCAATTCTTTGTTCGGGACAGAAAGAACCTAGAAATCACCTCTAGAAGGAGATTCTAACACCCCAAAGCCTGCTAACACTACCTGGTGTTGAATATGTCTGCATTTAGTTGCTTTCCAACAGAGGACTCCATAGAAAGATCAGTGTTTCTTTTTGTCACCCCACAGAATTGAACACAGTGTAAGGCATCTGAAAGGTGTTGAAGGTCCACTTGATGACCCACTGAGTTGAGCAGAGATGAACTCAGAAAAGAAGAAAAAAAGAAATGTAAGGAAATTGTTAGAAAGGAGAACCTCATGAAAGTGCCACCATATTGGTGAGCCTCTGAACATTAATGGCAATGATAACTCCAAGAACAATGATTCCAGTGATGACCTACCACCAGCTTATTATGTCCCACAGCTTAACTAGGCTGAGCTCTGTGTATGCAGTGTCTTTAGTCCTTACAAGTGGCCAGTGCTATTATGCCAAGGCTTGCAGAGGTTTAGTAACAAATTTACTGAGCTAACCAGGCTTCAGTCCCAAGCAGGCATACTTCAGGCTCCAAGCTCTTTACCACTCCATCCCACTCTTCATGAGAAAACTGTCACAGAATGTCAGCTGTTGCAACTATGATTTGGCACTTAATGAATTTGTTGAAAGACTAAATGAGTGGATAAGGCAGAAAGGAACTACACTGGCCTGCTAAAAGGCAGAAAGTTAAAACAGGGAACTGCTGGGGCAGAGCAGGTTAGTCTGGAAAAATGAGCTAGCGCACAAAAGCATTCCTCAAAGTGGAGCAGATGCGTGTGGGACAACAATAATCAGAGATAATCCCATCTTTCCTTCCACCGTCCTACTGTCAGCCATTTATCCTGCCATTGCTGACAGGCAGCAGCCACATCCTCTGTCTAGTGGCCTGGAGTTTGTCTGTAACTCAATTAAGAATCTTCATAGGACTTGTCCCTAAATAAATGCCTTTCCAAAATTCCTACTTTAAAAAAAAAATAGCCTTAATATGAGGTTGAGCTGTGGAAGAGGAAATTAACTCAGCTTTTCATCAGCTTGGACTTCTACAGTTGTCAAAGACAGAGTGTCAAGCTAAAATATACAGCAAAAATAAAGAAGAAAAGGAAAGCATGTCTCTGGGAGAGAATCTTTTCTTTCTGTTCTTCATTGTTGAGAAAGCAAAGTCAGTTTGGTTACTCTTGTTCTCTCCCCTTGAGAAATTCTCAGTATGATTGGCAAGAAATCAGGAATAACAAGATAAAGTGATGATGTAAATGCCAGCGAAAACAGTAGATCCTTTGTGCTGACCTTGTCTAAGAAGACTCAAAGTGGGAAGAAAAGCTAGGATTTGGGTTTTGATGCAGAGTCCCTGCATGTAAAACTTACACTATCCCTCCTATCGGAAATGCTTAAATACTTTCCCTACAGGTATTTACAATCTGTCTTAACATTGGCTGACTTCTGGCAATTTTCTGTTTTTATTCAAATAACCACTTAAAGAAAGCCTCCAGTGTTTTTACTATCATATTAAATTAAAACAAAATATAAATCACCAAAGAAACATGGTGGGTCTGAAACGCAGTCATCATCTAAGGGGGAAAAGATCAGTATTCTTCACAATTGAAAACAGTGGCAAGACATTGACAAGGACCTACAAAGCTTAGAAAACCAGTCCAGGCACAACTGCATTTGAAACCATTTGAATACTCCTCTCTTTAAAACTTCCAAAGGTCTAACATTCCATTGTCCTGTCTCTGCCAGTTTAGATTCTTCAATAAACACAATAGACACAATTCTTTCTTGTGTCTAACTTGATCACATCAACTGCAGTTTAGAATTAGATTGTTGGTGCTCTATAAAAGAAAGAATAACATTGTTTATTTGCATCCTTTAATATTCCAAAGATCCCAGGATCCTTGCCTAGAAGTCTTAAAATCTTATTTTGTCTTTTGAATTTTATTCTCTGTCAATATCCATGTCTATTTTCACATGAAAGTACTTTTAAGCTATCATTGAGGTAAATGGACACTCCAGGAAAATATACCACATTTATCAATTTACTGGAAGTCTCCCCTAGCTTGCTGGCCCTTTTCCCCCATTAGAATCCCAGCTCTGGATGAAATCTCTATCCATTACTATGCTTTCAGCTGCAAATAGCAGGATATTCCATTTAAAGTTGCCTAACCAGTGAGGAAAATGTATTATTACACAAAAAAAATTTCAGAGGTAGATAGTGCAAGGCTGGTTTATTGTCTCAAAAAAGGCATCAAGGACTCCAGCTCTGGGCAGCCTTCCATTTGACCAGCCTGGCTGGTACTTAAGTTTGTCCTCACATAAGCACAAGATGGGTGTTGTGGTTTAGGTGTTCTAAGGATATTCCTTCTCATGACCATGCTTGTTTAGGGAAGAAAATCTTTCCACAAAGCCCCTCAGCAAACTCTCACTTGGTCCCATTGGCCAGAATTGAACCCCAGGCATTGCCCTATTTCCAAAAGGGTAGAAAATCTGGTATTTTCAGTTTTTATAGTAAGAAGTTGTATTAGTCAGCTATTTATTGTTGAGACCAAATACTCAACATATGCAACATAACTGATGATGGGTTTATTCACAGTTTCAGAATATTCAGTCCATAGTTAAAAGCTGGTTCCAAAGCAGAAACATGATGGGAAGAGCATGGTGGAACAAAGCTGCTTAGTTCATGGCAGCCAGGGAGCAGAGTCAAGAAACAGTACTGCAGAGGAAGGAACAAGGGACCAGACGTGGACTCCAATGTCACACCTCCATGACCCAGCCAGACCCACCCTGAGTATGTTCCACCAGTCTTTGTGTCCCTTGCATTATGGCCACAAGGTGCTTATGGGACAACTAACATCCTCTGCTCTACCACTTGATAAGAGCCTGGCTTCACTGGTATAGCCCTTTCTCCAAATCAAGGTCACCAACTCAAATGCAAACAGATATATATTTCTATATACACATAGAAATACTTTCCTACCATAAACAATTCAAGAACAATTTTAAAATGGCATTTAACATCAATAGGGGACAATGCAGTAAGGGGAGGTAGCAAACTGAAGCTATTATCCCCTTTTAAAGAGGACAGAGAAGCTGCCAGTTAGGAATACAGGAATACAGATACAGGGTTGTCAGATAATCCTATTCTGTAGTAGCCAGAAATCAAGATTTTTTTTCATTAAAAGATTTAAGTATTGGCTCAATCTTTTAAAAAAAATTAATATTTAAGCCAAACACAAAGTGCACATCTCGGCTGAAAACCCCGCCCTCCACATCCTCCATTAAAGCATATCCCTCTCCCTGGTGGTCATGCTAACCCTTGCAAGGCCAGCTCTTCACATCACAGCTTTTCTTGACTACTGACCCTCTTAATGGTTGTTCTTCACCCTTGGATACCTTCAGTCCATATCATTTCTGGCCACCCAGGGATTCTCAAGACCTCAAAATCCTATTGACAACACATTAGACCCTGTGACCCTGAAGTCCCTGGATCACAGCCTTATTTCCCATTAGCATTTCTGGGCAGCTTCCCTGCTAAGCATCCAGCTGGGGTCTCTCCCTCTTACTAGGATCTTTCTACTCCCCATTATGGTGTCAGTTCTTTGTCACCAAGATGTCTCTGGACTTGACCTCTCTATCTTCCTCCTTCTACAACTGTTGGCAATGAAGATATCAGGTGACACCTGTACTCTGTATCTCTGAAATCACACCCTGGGCCCTGGTTCACAATGTCCTCACCAGGCTCTGTGTTCTCTGCTCCTAATCCTAGGTTGGGGGCGCTATTTATATCACCAGATCCTGGATTTAATCTATGCCACCTCACTTCCACAGGGCTCTTACTATTACCAACCCACAGAAGACCCTGTCTGAGTCCCCAGGCCACCCAATTCTCCCACTGTTAGCTAACAATGAGGATGAATATGGAAATGATATGCAGAGGGTCATCTACTGAGACTATATATGTGCTGGGCACTTTGCAGTGTCTCATTGAATTAATTCTTTTTTTCATTTAATTAATTCTTTAAATTAGATATTATCATCCCCATTTATATATGTGGAAAATGACAGTCACTGCAAATACATTAACTATTCAGGATAAAATGAAGTGTCAAAGACAAGGTACACATCTGTGCCTACTTGCTCTGAAGCCTCACTTTTACTCTCTAATTCACTGAGCTGCTTTAGCCAGTAAGTTCCCCTGGATTCAGTCATTCACATTCTCTCTGTCTCTGTCTCTGTCTCTGTCTCTGTGTGTGTGTGTGTGTGTGTGCGTGTGTGTGTTTCTCTCTCTCTCTTTCTGTGTGTGTGTGTGTGTGTGTGTGTGTGTGTGTGTGTGTCTATCTGTCTGTCTGCCTATTTGTCTTTCTCTCTCTCTCTTTATTTCTCCTTTCCTTGTAGAAAGTGTTTCCACCTTTCCGGAATTAACAGCCATACCACACCCATCGTTGCCTCTGTTGTATTCCCCTCCTATCTACTCATGATTCTTCAATTTCTCTATCCTTCTCTGCATTTCCTTCCCAGTGATGCCTCCCCTCCATCCCCAGCCCAGAATGGGAATCCCTGGACTGGAAAACCCTTATCTTCTTTCTGTGGGCCCATTTATGCTTGTTACTGTTTGTCATCATCAATCTTGGTAGTCCCTAAACTAATTCTAGCCAGGGTGTTAATGGATAGTGCACCTTCTAAATACTGTATTTGTTTTATTAATTGACACCTTTGAAGCTTTCCTACAGGAAGAACAAGTTTAGAAGAAGGATAAGAATTTGAGTTGAGGAATGATAGGCTGGAAAAATAAAGCCTTGGCATCTCTCACATTACGGAGAGAGGGGATTCCCAGTTTGATCATGTATAAGGGATTCATTCCAGCTTCTCAGACATGCTACACATTTCAATCTCCAAAACAACCCATTTGAGGTACATATGATAGATCCTGTTTTTCAGCATAGGAAACTAAGGTTCAAAAAGTTTTGAAAACTTGTCCAAACTCATGCAGTTAAATACAATAAACTGAGATTTAAACACAAGCCACCCCTGACTCCATAGCCTCTGATATTTTTATAAAGCAAAACAATTTCACTGAGAAAGCCAAGGCTTATTATTGCAAGTGCCAATCTAGATACACAAGGCAGTAAACAAAACCTGTACCCCTCAACTTCTGAGTTCTACAAGTAACTCTCAGCTCCTTCCTTCCCCAGCTACCCTCCCAAGACAAATGATGACCTTTTAAGAACATGACTTGAGCTAGTCTCCTCCTTGGACTTCCTTACAGCTTCCAAGATGCAAACTTTTCCAGGTGGTACCTGATTCTTTTATTACCTGATTCTGGCAAAGCCCATGGGCAGGGGGCCCAAGAGGCCATGGCTACAATGGTTCAACCCAAGAGAAGAGGAAGGCCTTAAAGGTTATGTGGGCTATGAAGCCATATGAAATGTATGTTCTGGGATATTATTTGGACACATTTTTATTATGGTCTTAACTTCTTACAATCCTACCTGTCAAAGGACTGAGAAGTTATTTCAAGGTTCATTTAGCCCATGTGCTGATGAAGATTATTGGGAGCTAGGGTAGTCTTGGATCCTCTGAATTTCAGGAGCTTTTTTAAATGCCTATATAAATTCTACAGAACCTATTTCCACACATGCTAGGAATCATAAAAAGTCAGAAATGTTCTTCACCTCAGTACATATGTTTTTATGCTAAAAGCAGAAGCAGATCAGACAAAGCATTAGAGCAATGTTCCTGTTGCAAGTCCTTGCAGATAACATCTTCAGATAACACTGAGGTGAGCAACACAGGACGCAACCACTGAAATAATTGTTGCTGGGAAACCCAGAGCTATTAAAAAGAAGAAAGAAAAGACTTCACTGCACCAGCAAATTTTCAAGGCTGGCCTGCTACAGGGACTTCAGCTCAGTCTTCCAGCCTTTGTGTGAAGCTCATTGTTAAACAGGGCAGCTAGTCTAGCAAAGGCATCACTGTCGGAATTCCAGCTCCCTTTGAAAGGGTTATCAGCTGCTATTGTTTTGATGTTTTCCAATTTGCAGTTTTCAAGGGAGGAAACTGTCCTCTTCTTTATGGTACCAATTCATTAAAACATAACGGTCCCTTTCCCTGGGTTCCGGAATAATTTGCCATTTATGAAATGTCCTCTCTTCAAACTGTCTGCGAAAATCCCAAGTTATGCATTTGAAGTTCATGACCCCTTTTTCCTCTTTACGGTACCAACTCTCTCTCACGCAATTTGCTGAGCTGTAGTTCAGGAAAAACCCCTGTGAACCGCTCAAGCATCCAAGCTTCCCCCATCTTCCTCCTCCCAAGCAGACAGGGGTCTAACTGTTAGAACAAATAATCCAAAACTCTCAGCTTGGCTCCTACTCCCACGCATACAGCCCAGCTCTTTTCTATTCCCTTATTAAGGAAACAATGAAGCAAACCTTCCAGGATATGCTGGTGAGGACAGCGATCCCTAGCAATAAATTACTTCCTCACTTAGTGACTTTTATGGGTCAGGGAAACCATATGGCCCATGCAGCTGACTCCAGGTCAAATCCTGCAAACACGCTCGTCCATCTCACCCTGGTGGTCTTGAAAGACTGCAGGGCGCACAATGCTAACATTTTTCATCCCCTTACTCCCCCATCCTCCAAATCCATGCAATTCACTCTGTGACCAGGCCACCCTCCTCCTTCACTGTGTGACCACCTCTTCTGGGCCTATGGACCCTAGTGCAGGTTATGTCCTCTGGTCCTTCTTCTGCCAGTGTCACCTAAGCATAGCCTGGTGTGGGGAGTGTTTCCTTGGGATTCATTATCCTTGCTGATGTACTTCTCTACATCTTTATCTCACCCTTTCTTCATCCTGGGGATAGGAGTCATGTAACATATGTTGCCTCTTCCACATATTTACCAAATTAGGCAAGGACAGCTAACCTTGGGTCTTCTGGCTCCCTGTTCCCATTCCTGCTCTGTGGGGGCTTATGGCCACCCTTCGTGAAACAGCATTTCCTACCCTGCAACTGTGCAGTGCTCAGAGTCTGTGCTTCTTGCCCAGCAGCACAAAGTTCCAGTGGGAGCAGCAAAGGGCAGCAGGATGGCAGACAGGGAGCCACATAAAGTTTTAGGATGCACCAGCCATTTCCTACTAGAATGTCAGGTGGGGAGAAGAGGCCTGATTATATGCCCTTCCCTGACACAGAGATATCTGAAGTGTTATCTGAAGATGTTATCTGCAAGGGCTTGCAATAGGAAGAACATTGCTCTAATGCTTTGTCTGATCTGCTTCTGCTTTTAGCATAAAAACATATGTACTAAGGTGAAGAACATTTTATAATTTGCTTCCCAAATTATAAAACTGGTTCTCTCTAGAAAAATAAAAATAAATTTAAAAAAAAAGATTTGGTTAATAGAAGAGATGGCAAGGAAATCCATGCTGAACAAAAGCTCAGGTGGCCAGAGTCCAATGGTCAAGAAAAGGTCCAGCTCTCTGCTTTGTGCCCCATGATCAGACTCAGGAATAAAACTCAAATCTGCAGATTCTTTTCTATTAGTCTTTACCTTCTTCAATCTTCTCCTGGGGCTTGCTGGGAATGAAGTTCTAATGAGCAACATACCTTCCTAATCACCCTTCCTAGTCACCTCCTGTGGTCAGGCTCAGCTCCACAGACTCCCTAGTGGGGTTCTTCCCTGAGCATGCAATTCTGGCATGTAATGCAATCATATAGGAGAGGGGAGGGGACCACCCTCCCAGCTCCTGACACCATGCCCTCCAACTCAGACCTCATCTGTCCCACTCACATTTGTATTCCATTTCCCCAGTTCTCGTTCTGGATGCATGTGATTGTCTACTCTGATACCATTTTTCAGCCTTTGTAATATAGCATCCCTTGTTACACTCTTCGTGTAAATTTAAGTATGTTACAGCATCAATCATGGTCCTGCAATGGGCTGAGATGGCTTCAATTCTCACTCATCACAAAATCAGTAATGCATGCAGAGAGGGTAGATCTATTTATGAGAGGCTATGATCTGTAACAGACTAAATGACACACTTCCAAGTGCTCTTGCAGGGTAGCTCAGGAGGAGAGCAGAGCCACTAAAGCTGTTTGACACTAGGTCCTATTCCCTATGTGTGAATTCTTACACACACAATAATACTTGATACTTCAATTGAATAACTTTTAAAAGGGCAAGGCAGGGCTTAATTTTACATGCAGTGATGCAAGAACCTTCTAAATGTCTTCCAAATCTCTGATAAAGAACGTAATAAATTGCTTCTCAATGTTTACAAAGGAAGCCAAAAGAATTCAAAAGGATGGTACAGAATAGCCTATCCAAGAGCTAAAAACTAGTGGACTTCTGATTGATAATGATTCATAGATATGTTTTGCTGGGTTCAGGTAGCATTTATTATAGATGGAGAAATTTTGTTTTGTTTTGTTTTGTTGGTGGTGGTGTTGTTTTTGTTTTTGATACAGGGTCTTGTTATGCAGTTTTAGCTGACCTGAGACACACTATCCTCCTGACTCAGCTTCCCAAATGCTGGAAGGTAAGCACCACCATACTGGGCCTGGCTTCTGCTTACCCTAAAATACAAAATATCTGTCAGATTAGATCCACAAACCAGCACGGTAGCAATCAGCTGAGGCTGAAGCTAAGGCTGCCCACCACTCCCTATTGTTTTCCATATCGATTCCCCACTCCCACAGGCATTTGCATCGGAAGGTCTTCCATTTCACACAGGAGTCAAAATTGGTCCAAAGGGTTAGAATAACTTGCCCCATTCAGAAAAACAAATTCTATGTTTTTATTTTTCACAATATGTTGGCTTTTCATCTTTTAAAACAAATTCCCATACACTAAAGTTCACTTGGGGGGGGGGACGTGGATATACATTTCTATGAATTGTGAAAGTGCGTGCAATTCAGATAATCACCACCACCATCAAACACAGAACAGTTCCATCATACAAAAATTTCTCTTGATGGGGCGGGGTAGTGTATACCTACAACCTCAGCACTTGGGAGACTGAGGCCAGGAATTACCAAGCCTGGGCTACAAAGTGAGACCCTGTCTCAACAAAAACAAAAAAAAATTTCTCTTGAGCTGTCCCTTCTCTTCTGCCATCCCTAACCTCTGGCAACCACTGATTTGCTCTCCACCATAATGTTTGTCTCAAAAACTTTCATAAAAGTGGAATCACATGGTGTGTATCCTTTGAAGATGGGCCATTTCACTTGGCATAATACCTTGAGATTCATTTGAGTCTCATTTCATTCATTCATTTGAAGCATATTGAGTGTATCAGGTCATTCTTGGTTTATTATCAAGTACTGTTTGTCTGCACAGAAGTACTTGTTTACAGCCTCAAGTTCTTGATTGGAAGTTTGGATGGATTTTTCTGAGCAGTGGAGCCGTAGAGTGTTAGAGCTGACTCAGTCCAACTCATGAGATCCAACTGTTAACTTGTCAAAAATTGTGCTGGCTAGCTATTAAACACAACCATTAAAAAGTTAAATTAAAATATAGTAAGTACTCAAAAATCATCACTTTCTGATTGTTACTACACTTTGTAATTAGATGTGCTTGTGAGATTATTTTATTGCGTCTGTGTGGTAGGAATATTATATTACAAAATACAAACTCAGGATATACAATTTCATGGTCCATGACTTCATTTCAGTGTCATTAAGTCCACTGTGATAAAACTGTGTACAATGAAGAAATATACAAATGCTACAAGGCCCCTGTCCCTCCCTTCCTTCTTTTCTTCATTCTTTCTTTCCTTTCTCCCTTCCTTCCTTCCTTCGAACCAACTGTCTAACATTTTCTTGCACATCACAAAATGGGGAAAGTTAGAGAGAACCTAGATTCCTCCACAGAGGAGTTCCCATTGTTTCTTTTCTCTCACCCTTTACCCTGGCATAGTTTATTGATTCATGTCAGGTCAAACATGTTCTCTTCTAGGGGTGTGTCTTACTTCACCTTCTACAGCTGCAACCAGGTGGTTTATAAAGAACAGAAATTTGCTTGACTCATGCTTCTGGCAGTTTAGAAGCCCCAAACCACAGTGGTAGCATCTCACCAGGGTCTATGTGCTATGTCATCCCATGGCAGAAGGTAGAAGAAAGAATGAAAGAAGCGTGAGGAGGACCATGCTCTTTTCATAACCAATCCACTCGTGCAATAGAGAGAGTAATCCATTTACAGGGAAAGAGCTCTGGTGCCACATTTGGGATGAAGTTTCCAAAATATGAACTTAGAGGAAACATTCAAACCATTACCCAGGCAAAGTGGTGGACTAGACATGGTAAAAACCTAGTATAACTGCGTGGCCTAAAAGCTCCCAAAGCAGTGCGCTGCAGTGCGAAGTGCCTGTGCAGGAGCAACCAGAGTATTGCTTCGCCTTCTCCACTGAGTCTCTCCTCACAGGGACATAGAATATGATTCTTTTTTCTACCTCCCCACATTTCCTCACAGCATGAACCCCATCTGGGAAGCCCTCCTACCCAAATTCCTCTCCGCGTCCACTTCCTCCTTGGCACTCAATCTGCTCAACTTGATGGAATCAGTTTTCACATGGTGGTCAGCAGAGCCCCAGGTTCAAAGATGCATTTCTGGGGGTCACCAGGTAGGCAGAAGGGATGAGGGGAATGGGATAGGGCCTCTGGACTCCCTACCCCCTACTTCAACTGAAGCCACTTCACATTTATGCTTTAATTTAACATATTATAGATGAAGAAATGAGGTAAGATTTTCATTGAAAGAGGATTTTTGCTGCTAAAACAAAAACTCTCCCAACACCAGTGATTAATTCTGAAGAGTCCTCATCTGGACCATAACAAAAACCTCTTAACTGGTCTCCCACCTTCCACTCTTGCCTTCCTATCCTTCCTTGTCCCCCTTCCCTACCACTACCCATGCCATATAGGAGATAGGGTATGGCAAAGCTGGCAAGAGAAATGAGCAGGGCTTGTCAATCCCAATCACCCTGCGGCCACATGAGGATCCTATATGTAGAACTTCTCAGGAGCTCACAGGAGATGTGGATGGCATAGAAAGAGCGCTCTCATGGAGTCATTAGTGCCCAAGTTCACACTGTAGCCCCTGCTGCATTTCTCAGATGCAGTGTGTACGCTTATTTTTGTATTTATCTGCTTTTCTTTTGCTTTCTTTTTTTTTTTTCTTCGTTCACACAAATTAGCTCTGCAGAGCTGGTTTCTTCCATACTCCTTTACCTCACACTTTTCAAATAAACCTTTTGGCACCGTTATTGGCTTGACTTATGAAATTCTTTGTTCAAGGCAACAGAAATCTGGAATACTTGTGACTGGTGAGCCATTTCTAAAGGAACTACCCAATAACTCCCTCCCTCAGTAATCACAGGGTTTAAATGAAAATCATATTATGCCATTTTTTCCCTCAAAACTCTCCAACAACTTTTCATAATTATTACATTAAAATTTGAAGTCTTTAAAATATATCATAAGGTTTTCTACAAAGCCTAGACCCAGCCCCTCTCTGACTTTATCTTCTCTCACCCTCCACATGTGTCACCTTTCTAGAATGTTTTTCCTCTGAGTTTACTTGGCTTACTCACTCAGAGATTTTATTCACTCAGAGACAAGGGTCACTGTCAAATCCTTCCAAAACTCTTCACAAATTTTTCTATCAAAACTATTATCTACACTGTAGTTACTATCACTGTAACTGTCCACTTAACATAAAGTGTTTTGTAATTTTAGAAATAAGCTATGTTCATTTTAGAAATGTAGAGAATATGAAATAGTAAAAGACAATAAAAATAACCCTCTATCATAAACTCAGAAATAAACAACTAATATTTTGCTATTTCTTTCTAGCATTTTTTTCTTTTTTTATACTATTCTTCTTCACTGTCAATCATGCATAAAGTTTAAAGAATCAACTAGATCAATAGAGTTTTTCATGAAGACCAACTATTTCCTACCCCTTCTATGTTCTCTACTTGGAGCCAACTACATTCAATGACTTCAACTGATTATTTTCTTATTATTCTCGCCTCCAAATCTCTAAAAATAATACTAGTAAGAAGTAATTTGTAGACATTATCTACTGATTTTCCATTACACAAGATGAAGATTTTGGTTCTCTTCCTCTGCCTCCAGCACATATTCACACACTCTCAATCCTTTTGTCTTCCTAATACACAGTAGAGTATTTTTTAATAAGTTAGCTTTTAATGTTACCTAATTATAACTGTAAAATATAATCAACAAGCCATAAGGTGTACTTTATTACTTTTCTCTTCCAATGATTTGTTTTGACCAGTGTTATTAATATTATTGTGTTCTGTTTTTTCTTATTAGTAATAAAAGTCAAATTTCTCCAGTTACCCATGTTGCCTCAACAGAATTTAGACATACTGTGCAACCTATCTGTTTAATTTCTTAGAGCATCTTCTTGCCTGTGCTTTCTGGTATGCTTCAATCTAAAATGATTGGCCTATTTTTCTGGTATATTGATGACACCCTGAAATCTCCTAAAGATCTTCTGTTTCCTAGTTCTAGGGTATTTACTTTCCTTGGTTTACTCTAAAAATGTGCTCCACCAGTTTCCTAAGAAATTTATATGGAAGACACATTATTTTAAGACATGTCACATCTAAAAGTGGTTTTCTTTCGTGCTCACAGCTCATTGATAATTTGCCTATAAGTAGACTCTCAGATCTAAAATCACTTTTCTTTACAATTTTGAATGTGCTCTTCTACTGTGTTTCAGCTCCCAAACTTTTTTTGAAAACTAAAGCCACTCTAATTAAAGAACCGTTGTAAAAGACATGTTCTTGCTACCTGCAAGATCTTAAGTTCTTTCTTTGGATCACTATGCTGAGAGCTCATAATTATGGGAATGTCTTAACCTATTGTGCAACTGTGATGGGCACATGGTGGCCTTTTAAGTCTGGAAATTTATATTTTTCTTTGTTTTAAATTTTATTTTATTTTTAAAAAGGGTAAAACTAAACAGAACAAAGCAGATAAGAAGAAAACAATGTGACACAGATTTCAAAACAAGACAATAAGAGATCTACAGTGGCTACCATGATGTCTCTCATTTCCTTCTAAATGGTTGTCTATATAGTCACACACAATGAATTCATACAAAACAAAATAGTATAAAATTGATCAGAACAGGGTAAAGGCCTTCAAAAGTAGACAATATGAAAATTAGAAATGGCTGCCATAATGTCTCTTGTTCTCTTCAAAATAGCTGTCCATACCTTCATGTATGTTGTCTTCTTTTACCTGAGAGATTATTTCTGATCTGAGTTCTTTTATAGAGTCCCAGAGTTGTTTCTTTACTTCAATAGCTATCATTCCCAGGAGTTTCAGGTGTACGGCCTACATTTTGTCCTATGTCCATGTTTCCTAGGCTTGCTTGGGATGGGCTGGAGGTTTGAGATTGCATTTTGCCCTTTCATTTTGTCATTGCCTTATTATATCCCCTTAGGGTAGCCAAATGCAAGGTCTCAGTTGTTTCTTGGGTTGAGAATATCTATTCCTATTGCAGGGAGTTTCCCAGTTGAGTGGAAGTCCTTAGACCTTACCAGAAGGCTCCAGCCACTTGGGATTGCTGGGCGGGGCCTTACTAGTCTAGGAGCAAAGCACCAAAGCTTCCCCGTGTGCATTTTAGGCTTGCCAGGCCGAAGGCAGGGAGCTGCAGTCAGCTCAGGAGTCACTGGACAGGCCCAAATAGCCCCAGAGGGACCTCCAGGTGTGTCCTCCGGTGATGTGGGAGGCAGGGCAGTGTCTTAGGAAGCTCCCATCAAAGCGCCAAAGCTTCCCCGTAGGCTGGGGAGTGCTGCGCACTTTCCATAGCGCCAGGCGGAATGCAGGCAGCTAGGCTATCACTGGGTGGGCCTGGATAGACCCAGAGGAACCTCCCAGTGCATCCTCCAGTGATGTGCGAGGCAGGATGGGGTCCTATATTTTTCAATTCTGGGAATTTTCTTGAATTCTTTCTTTGACAATCTCCCTCTCTTTCATTTTCTATCTTATTTCTTTCTGAAGCCCATATTATTTAGACTTCTGGTCTAAAAATTGGATTCTATTGGGCTGGTAATGTATAAATCTTTTCATTCTACTTTGGGAGAAGTTTCTTCAGCTTTCCAGTATTTTATATTTTGCTATCATATTTAAAAATTTTAACACATTCTTCTTATTCTCTGAATCGTACTCTTTAGCTTCCTGTTCTCATTTCATAGTTGCAATATCTTTTATTTCTGAGTAATGATAATTTTCTCTCCCTATACAATTTGTTTTTTCAAGCTCCTTTTCTTTTTTGTTGTTTACTTGGTTTTCATTTAGTCTTTCCTGTTAGAAACTTTCTGCAGATGTCTGGAAATCCTTGACCATCTGTTCTTCTGAGGAATGGAAAACTAAAATGCTAATAGGTACTGCAGCTCTGAATGTACAAGCAGAGCATGTTGACTGGTACAATTGCTAGATAGTACCATCACTAGATGGTATAATTGCTCTGTATCATTTGCTGGAAAACCCCAATTCCAGAATCTTTCTCTCTTGAGATAGACAGGCCTGGCTGCCATCGTTCCTGAGGAAGTAAGGGTTTGGCATCCACTACACACACACTCTCTTTCTCTTTTGTATCCAGTCCTCCATCCTCAGCAGATCTTAATGCCATTTCCACAGAATAACACTCCAGTCTTCTGGATGAGTGTCTGGCTCTTCCCCATGGAGAGGAGAAAATCTGGACAGCCAACTGCTTCTTCAATAACCTCTTAACTGACTCTCCATTTATCTTGTTTCCTTCACACACACACACACACACACACACACACTACACAGATTCACTTTACACCAACAATCCCTGAACTTTAGAAAGTCATTATAACCCAGGGCTGTTCTCTGTTTTCTCCTCTACCACTTTGGATGAAGTTTTCTTAAATTTGCCTTGTTACTGTTGTCTTCTCTCATCTTTTCCTTATTCATATGGGTAAGTATTGCTTGTGAAAAGCCCCTTTGTTGGCATTCTGTGGGGTTTCAGTTTTCACAAGGAACACAAGTAGCTGTGTTTTTTTTCAGTCTGATATCCTATACAGCAGTTCCTGTGCCATGTCTATTTATTTGCTTATTGTCTATCTTTCTGGTTAGAATATGAGCTCTACAAGGGCAGTGTTATGATTGATACATTGTGTCAACTTGAGAAGTTTAGAAGTTTAACTGAGAGACTCAGCAGGGAGCTAGGCTCCTTACTTTGTAAATATCCTCATCCTGTGCAAGAAGAGGGCACAGAGATTTTGTGAGTGCTACACCTGTCCTGGGGGAAGGGGATGGCCTGTGTGTAATACAAACGAGGCAAAGAGGCTTGCGTTCCTCTCATTTGCTCTGGCTGCTGCCCTGAAGTGTTGCCTCGGTGCCATGCCACCCTGCCTTGGAGCCAGCTGATTATGAACTGAAACCTCCAAAAACTGTAAGCTAATTAACCTTTCCTGTCCTTCATTTTGAGCATCAGGTATTTTGTCTCAGCAATAAGAATAAAGTAACCAAGACAGGCAGACTCTATCGTGTTTTAGTCACCTAGGTACTCTCAGCTCCTAGAATAGTGTTTGACACATAATAAGTCTTCAATAATTGTTCAATAAATTGATAAATGTGAGAGGGAGGGAAGTTTCTTTCAGCTCTTTCTGCTTTTTTAAGCTGTTTGATCTTCATTTCCCAAATTTATCTTAGGATTTCTTCTCTTGAACTATGCTCTCTTCACCTAGAGAATGTCCCACTTCACTTTTCCTTTTTTATTTTTCCTGACCTTCTCCTACCTTTGCTCTCTCTTTGTACCATTTGACTTTATCTTCCATCTTGTTTTCCACTAGGGAGATGTATTTTTCACACAACAAAGCATGCCCAACATACATGTAGGAGTTAGGAGGACACAAAAAAAGGAAGACTCGATCTCTAGATTCTCTAGAAAAATATAATTTAACTCACTTTTACAAAGCAAGATTCCTATTGAGATTCTACTTGAAGCTAAGTGGGCAGAAAAGGTAAACAGGAAATTATCAGAGAACTGGAAGCAGATTTGGGGCATTGGGGAATTGGGGGCATTATTGGAAGGGAAGCGGAACTAAGCTTCTATACCAAAAACCAAAGCCAAATTAACACTCACAGTGCTCATAGTCATCCTTCTTCCAAGCCCTTCTTTGCTGTCTCTTTTAGTAAAAATCTGGGGTAAATAGGAAAAGAAAAAAATTATTCATTTTCTTTCTTTAGCCAAGAATACTTACTAAATTTTATCTAATATGTTGTTCCAGCACTAGGTAAACAAATCGTATCCACTCTTACGAAGTAGAGTCTAGTGGGACATTCATATCATAAACCAATAAACAAACAAAATAAATATTAATGGGCAGTAGGAGGTACTACAGTGGAAATGAGCAGAATTTAGTAATAAAAAGCAAAAGAGGACACTCCCTTAGATGAAGTGGACAGTGAGGGCTCCTCTGACAAAGTGGGTGAGACATTTTTTTGCTGCTTGTGAGAGAATACTCTAAATATTTGTTTTTCACTTTTCCTGCCAAATGTACCATTCATTTTTTGGCAATTGAACCCTCCACCATATGAAGCGATGTTTTCATGCACAATTCCATCCTCAGCTAGTGGATGTCCTGATTCACTTAAGCAAATGTGATCCACCCTCTCACATTTATTTCATCCCAAAGGAATTGGTTTAGTCAGAGGCATTTGATGCAGCATAGACTAGTGATAGAGAATGAATCCTTGGATTTCAGGAGGAGCTACTAGAGAAATCTCTTTCTTCCTCTGGAGATTATGGTATGGTGATATGATCCTGGACTGTGACAGCAATTTTGTTACCATGAGAAAACAGGAGGAGCTTTAGAGCAAATAAGAGAAATAGGGGTCCTTGAAGACACAGCTCAAGCTTTTCTTGAAGCCAATGCTGTTTCTGGACTTTTAAGATAGATGAGCTAGTAGATTTCCTCTAGTATTCAGGGTATATCAAGTGAGAGTTTCTCACTTGTAATGAAAATAAAATAGGCATACCTGCTAGAGAAGGTAAGCCAAAACTGAGAAAGAGCTAAGTAGGAGATAAGAAAAAGTAAAAGCACTCTAGGCACAAGAATAAGCCATGAGAAAGCTCAGGGAAGAAAAATCTTAAGTGTATCATTGAATTAAAAAGAAATGCTAGTGTGGGAAACACAGGAAAACAAAGTGAGAAGAGGCAGACAGGCAGGAAGGGGCCAGGTCGTTCATGACTAGGAGGTCACTGGAACAAGTCTGGCTATTTGGATTTTCATTCTAAGGAAGTAGGAAACCATACACAGATGTGCATACTGAGTAGAGAGTGCATAGGATAGAGGGAAAAAATTGAAGAATGATCCCAAAATGGGCACTGTGCAGAAGATAGTTGCCTGAGTTAGAGAAGTAGTTGAGCTAGAACATAACAAGAAACTAGATATTCATAGTCATTTGTTTCATTTATTTGTTCATTCAGTTTTTCAACCATAGGTATAGTCTCCACTTATTATGTAAATACTGAGGACCTAAAAATGAGAATACACTCTAGCTATCACTTTACAAGCAAACAGCCAGACAAACCATTAGGACAAAACAAAAACTCCTGTGATGAAAATAACTTCAAGATGTGCTGAGGACACTGAAGAATGAATCAGTAAGCTGCTGTGCAAAATTTAGGATTGGTGTCAAAAGTAGAGACTTGAACTTGTAGGAGCTTGTCAGATCACCAAGAAGGGTATGCCAGGCAGAATGGAATGCCTCCATGAAAATACCATTTAAAGTGTTGAAATTAGGAAACAAGTTGTTAGTCAATATTCCCAGAGCTCTACTTATACAGAACTGGAGAAACAGTAGTGCTCTCTATTCTTTCTCAGCCCTTTGCATTTAGGTGATAAACTCTGGGCAATGAAAGTGGGTACCATTTTGAGGTTAAACCACAGAAGAGCTCATGCCCTAACTGTAGCTCTCTACTTCCTCCATGGCAAGGAGGAAGCCTAGTGAAATGAAAAAGTCATAAGGCTAAAACAGTTCCTCTGGGTGCTTATCCACATCTTCAATGGATTCTACAAAAATCAGAAATAATTTTTCTGTGTGTAAGGCCCTTGAGACTTTGTAGATGTTTATTAATGGGTCAACATTTAGCCTGACTAATATGTGTTAGGTCCACCCACCTGAGAGAAAGCACAATCATCATGGCATTGGTTTAAAGCTGTGCCATGATAATGCACACCTCCTCCTTCCCAGAAACCCCTATGGCTTCTCCCTCCCAAAAGTCTGCCAAAGCTCAGGAATGTAAAGGTTTGCCCAATCCCCTGCACTCTCACAAAATAAATTAACTCACATCAGTCTCCAGAGCCCTACCCCCATCAGAGTCTATGGCAGAATATGCCCTTTGTCTGCAGGGAGAGCTGCCATAGCCTTCTCTGTGGTGACTCCCTCCATGCCCTCCCCGCTTATTAAACTCTTTTCTTATCTACTTGCCTCCTCTCTTTAATATTCTGTGATGCTCTAGATTGAGTACAAATCACTCAATCAATATGCAGACTGACATACATCAATCAGACTAGACAGTAGGGAAAGAGCTCAAACACAAACTATTGTCAGGTGTCCTGCTAACACTGAAATTCATCATGTAGGGAATTAAGATTCACCAAAGAGTAAAGAAGGAAATGGCATATCAAATCATTCTAGAAGCAGTGAGTGGCTGGCTGGCTGGCTGGAGAGATGGAAATGTAGACTATGCTTTGAGGACAGGATAGTTCTTAAAATCAGAGATTAGAAAAAAAGGTTGCTCAAAAAAACAGTATGGGAGAAATATGGCAACATTTTGAGCTAAGGACATGACAGAAGTATAAAAAGGAGTATGTGAGATTGACAGATACTTTAGCAGAGACTGCACAGAGATTGTGAATGACTAAATAATTAGTGGGACATAGTAGAAGAGAATTCAGGAGGGATGTTTTGAATCTCCTACTTTCTTAACCCTGATAACAAACAACCTCAATCACTCTAGGTCCAAGCATTGTCAATACTGATTAAGAGAAGTAGGAAGATCTGAAGAAGGCCTGATGGCTTCATAGCAAAACAAAAATCCTGGCCCATGAGTCAGGGAAACGAGGAGAGCAGATCTAGTCCCTTTGACTTGACTAAGTTTATTGTACCTCTAGATTTCAGTTTCCTCACCTGTATAAGGAGGTCTTTAGACTTCTAAGAGTTCCAAGATCTCTTTTCATTTTAAAGTTTCATAACTCAAAAAAGAAACAAAGAAACAAAAACGAAACAAGGGGAACAAGATAGGTAAACAATCTACCAAAGGGTTCCTCCAAGCCAACACTAAGCTACCATGTATATATTTTCTCTTAGCTAACATATATCACAGTCTTCAATTATTAAATTTGTAATTTTTTAGTTGTTAATATTATAATTAGTCTTCATTTACAAAACTGTATCAATGGCTCAAAAATGTTGATGATGGAAACATTAATGTAAATACCATAACTCAGGGTAACATCTTAACTGGAAGGAGAAAATAGATTTAAGGACAAATGGAGGGAGGTAAAGCAATATATGCCAGGAGTAAGAACATGATAAGATTTTATATAAGCTCACGAAAATGTAAACCAGTAAATTAAGCACAGGACACATGACCAGAATACTCTAAAAACTGAATTGCATTGAAATGGTAATGTGTTTTCCCTTAGACCTCCAGGGTGGCATCAGTTATAAAAATGTTTTTCAATAGTGGTAGAAACCCATGAAAGCTTCAGTATAATTTTCCAGTAAAGTATACTGACGTCTCTGATAGAACAATAAAGTTTCTCAAAAACAAATGCAAAAATTACAAGTGTTTCCCCAACACAAAATTGATGAATTTTGTTGCTAAAGACAACAGAGAAACCAACACTATTGAAGCATCATAAAATAAGTATATGCTATATTATTGTCAAGAAGTTTGTGAAATGAGCTACAAAGGTAATGATAAATATTATCTTTGGAGAGAAAGCAGATGTATCAGCAAAATTTCTTTATAAAAGGACACTGGTAGCAGTTGCATAATATCAGTAATCTGCAGTGTGGGAGAAGGGTAGTATGGTGTCTATGCAGATAGCATGCTTTATATGAGGGCAAAATTCAATTCTGATAGGACACATATATAAAAAAAATACTGATTTCCCCCTTTCAAAACTATTTTTTAAAACTTTTTTTATAAAAAATATTTTAATTGACCTAAAACTCATATACTACAATTCATCTAAAGTATACACGCCAATGGGCTTAGGTGAATTATGTTAGTGTTGCATATTAGATGATTTTTTTTTAAAGTTGTAGTAAGATATAAACAACATATTTCTATTTTAAACATTTATAAGCATTAAATTCTTTGGTATTTTTCTATTTACAATGTTGTATAACTATCACCACTACCTTTAAAATTCTTTTTTTCCCTCACAAGAATATAATTTGCCCAATTGAAAATCTAGTAAGTGGAGGAGGAGATAAATATGGCCGATCAGTGAGCAACAAAATAAAAAGCTTCCCGGGAGAGACAACTCATATGCCAGAATAAAACATCCTGGAGAGATCCAGACAGAGGGAGATGGATCCTCTTGACACAGGAAGAAATTAAAATGTAAAAAAGCTCATCAAACATGCAGTTTCAGGGCCACAATTGGAACAGCTAAAATTACCGGACAAGGCGTTTTCACTGTGACATGCCAAGTTTGGCCAGGCCTGAATTCGCAAATTCGCACCAGCCGGCAGAGCCACCCAAACTGATTCTTGCTGCCATTCACAGGAGCCACAGCCACACTGAAGTCGGGGGTTGGTGAGCCCAAAGGAAAGCGGAGCTAGAGAAGAGATGTTCATTAATCCACAGTCAGTGCTGGGAATGAGACCCCCCCACACAGGGGAAGGGCACGAGCAAATGGGCAACATGTTGGAATCAGGCAGGAAGAGCCTGAACTGGGAAAGACAGTACCTCCCCAATGCAGATTCATGTGATTTTCTTGGACTGGGTTGCGCCCCTGGCCGGGACACAATAAGCCACCCCAAATTGATTCCCTGATCCTAGCACACACTAACCTGGTGAATTCCCCTGAAGTTTGGCTGGCACAGTGGGGAGGGGCCGGCATAAGCAGTCCCTGCTTATACCTCAGTGACAATTTGCAGGCAGGAGAGGGCAGAGGTCCCTCACCAGCGTGGTTCGGAGGAACCATGGCTGACAGGGAATGAGTCTGAGACCTCCATTGTACACCTGTGTGGAGGAGGCCAGGACCATGACAAGAGAGAGAGAGAGACAAGAGGAGGTCCCCAGCGCAGAACCCTGAGAGCACTGATCCAAGAGAGGGAAAAACAAGGGAGACTGAGGGTGGCAAACATGCAACATCAGACATGGCTTCAATAGATATTAAGAGATATCTTTGGGACATTGTAGACAAGCTCAAAACTGAAATATTAAATCAGGTAAAGCAAGATATGAGTAGAGTAATAAAAGAAATGCTAAGCATCTCTCAAGAAGACACAGACAGAAAAAAGGAGGGACACAAAAAAAGGAGAGAAACATTCAATAAAGAATATAAAGAAAATCTAGAATACATGAAGCAGATTCAAAGAGATTACCAGGAAATAAAAACTCCATTGAAAGCTGTCAAAACTCCTTAAAAGAAACTAAGGATAGGCTATCAAAACTTGAAGATGTTTGCAATGTATGATCATGAAAGGAAAGATCCCTTAAAAATAACAAGGAAACAGACAGTAATAATACAAAGGCTAGAAGACAAGAGAATCTATAATTTAAGAATAAGAAATCTGAATAAAGAAGCAGGAATACAAACAGGCAAATTACAAAGGCTATTCATGGAAATAATTAAGGAAAACTTCCCAAGCATGGGAAAAGAAAATGATATTTGGTTATATGAGGTATACAGAACTCCAGCCACCTACAACCAAAACAGAGCTACACCCAAACATATAATAATCAAGATACCAGAAATTCAATATAAAAACAGAATATTAAAAGCCATCAGAGAAAAGAAATAGATTACCTATAAAGGAAAGCCCATCAAGATCACAGCAGACTTCTCAACACAGACCATCATATCAAGAAGAGCTTGGAGCACAGTATTCTAAGCCCTTAAAGAAAATAACCTCCATCCCAGATTGATGTACCCTGCAAAGCTGTCACTATAAATTAATGGAGAAACAAAATGCTTCCATGACAAAGAGGAACTGGGGGAATTTGTGACTACCAATCCAACTCTACAGAGAATACTGAAGGAGATTCTAGAGAGAGAGAAAAAAAATACCAGGATTTTAGAAACAGTGGCAGAAAGGCCTCAATGAGTGGGGCAGGCAGTAGAAGGAAGGAGAAAAGTAGATAATCAAAGGCAGAAAAATAGCATAACAGAAATGAGGCTGAGAAGGATGGCTAGAATCTGTAACATAGATGGCCTTGATACACTATATTGTTAATAGTGTACCAGCATTTAAAACTCACATTACTCACACCACTCTGCTTAGATGTATTATATTCTGTTCCAGTCATTCTACCTGTACTAGATTTGAGGGCACAGACAGTTATCCTGAAAATAACAGGATATAGTACAGTAATCATCCTTAATTTCCTATTAACTTAATCTAAAGCACTGTATAATCTACACTGCTTTATGATGACTGATCATAATCAAATCTGGTTTGTTAGATTGCTGTTTTGTATTGATAGATTTTATTCAAAGGTGTTATGATTGATAGTATCAAGTCTGAGAGTATAGGCAACTGCACTTAAGATGACAAGATCCACTAGAATATCCACTCTGGTTTGATTATTACCTGCCTTTGAAGTTTTATACTGTCTACAATTTTTTATTTTTACTAATATTGTTATGTACTGCTATATTCAATTATACCGCTACATTCAATTATGCCTGATGATATAGATAATTCTATTGAAGATAATAAGAAACAACACAGTAATCAATGAAGATCACCTTGTACTGTGGTTTTACATGACTTTGTGGTTTCATGTTTTTATAGGAATTTGTTTTGTTTTGTCTTGCTCTTTTGTTTTTCCCTCTAATACAGAAAGGATAGAAATGCATGTAGAGACTCATGCATGTGTAGTTGTTTACAGTCTCACTGAATATCTACTTTGTATGTTTTAATTTTGTAACTTGAACAACTACTTCTTTTTTTTCATTTTTTTATTTAAAGAAAAAAAACAGGAAAAGGTAGAAATATTACAGAATTTCAAGAAAAGAAGATAAATAGTAAGAAATCACTAGTTGATACATTACACATTATTCTTTTAGAAACAGTTATTCAAATTACAGGATTAGAGCACACAAAGTAGGCACTAAAGCAGTGAGAGTGCACACAGATCTGTTCAGCAATCCAACAAGAACCTAGAAATATGGTCATCAATCCCACACATCTAAACATACATGCAGCTATATCGTTTATAGTGCTTCCTATTTCCTCTTTTTTTACAATAGCAATTATACATTTTTAAAATTTTATTTAAAGAGAAGAAAAAAAGAAAAAAAAGGGTAGCAATAATACAGAATTCTAAAAGAAAGACAGAAAAAGGAGAATGAGAAAAAGCCCCACTAAGAAATCAGTAATTTGTAAATTACGTATTGTCATCTTGGATGTAGTTGTTCAAGTTACAAAGTTAAAGGGTACATAGTAAATATTCAAACCGTCAGACTACAAACAGTTTTGCTCAAGATCCAGCAATATGGTCATCTATTTTACACACTCAAACTTACATGCAGTTATATCCCTTAGAGCACTTTCTTTTCCTCTCTTTTTTACAATAGCAATTACACATTTTGGTTTTATTACACTTGTAGTTCTTATTTACTTTTTACACTAGAGACACAATATGATATTTATAAATATGGTTCTTATTTATTTCACTAGTGAGGGTACTCTCAAGTTGTCTCCATTTGCCTATGAAGGCCTCAAGATCATCCTTTTTTATGGCTGAGTAATATTCCATTGTATAAAAAATGCCACATCTTTTTCATCCACTCTGCAGTTGATGGGCATCTTTGTTGTTTCCAGAATTTAGCTATCACAAATTGTGCAGCTATGAACATGGGTGCACGTATATCACTGTATTATGAACTTTTTAGTTCTTTGGGGAAAATGCCCAGGAGGGGGATAGCTGGATTGAATGGGGCTTCTAATCCTAGTCTTCTGAGAATTCTCCATATGGATTTCCATAATGGTTGCACCAGTCTACATTCCCACCAACAGTGGAGCAGTGTTCCTTTTTTCCCGCAGCCTCGCCAACATTTGTTATCAGTTGATTTCTTGATGGCAGCTATTCTTTCCAGAGTAAGGTGGAATCTCAATGCTGTTTTAATTTGCATTTCTCAAACGACCAGTGATGATGAACATTTCTTCATGTATTTATTTGCCATTTGTATATCTTTCTCTGAGAACTGTGTTCATCTCAGATGCCCATTTTTGGAGAGGGTCTTTGAATTTGGGGGGATTGATGTTTTTCAATTCTTTATATGTTCTGGACACAAGTCCTTTGTCTGAGGGGTTGCTGGCTAAAATGTTTTCCCACTCTGTTGGTTTTCTTTTCACTCTGTTGGTGATTTCCTTTGAAGTGCAGAAACTTTTCAATAATGTGAGATCCCATTTGTTGATTCTTTGAAGTGTTTCCTGTGCAGTTAGCATTTTATTCATGAATTCTCTGCCTACCCCTATGTCTCCAAGACTTCTACCTACCTTGTCTTCCAGGAGATTTAGTGTTTCTGTTTTAATATTGAAGTCTTTGATCCATTTAGACTTTAGTTTTGTGCATGGTGATATTCATGGATCTAGTTTCAGTCTTCGGCATGTAGAGAGCTAATTTTTCCAACACCATTTATTAAAGAGACTATCCTTCTTCCAGTGGACATATTTAGCCCCTTTGTCAAATATCAGGTGGCTGAGAGTCTTTGTAGTTGAGCTTGCATCTTCTAATCTGTTCCATTGATCCTCAGGTTTATTTCTTTGCCAGTAGCAAGCTGATTTTATCACTATGGCTTTATAGTACTGTTTCCAGTCAGGAATTGAGATGCCTTCTTCCTTGCTTTTGTTGCCTAGAATTGCCTTTGCTATTCTAGGTTTCTTCTGTTTCCAAATGAATTTTAGGAGTGTTTTCTCTAGATCTGTGAGGTATGTCAATGGTATTTTGATTGGGATTGCGTTAAATCTGTATAACAGTTTTGGGAGTATAGACATTTTCACAATGTTGGTTCTTCCTAACCAAGAGCAAGGAATGTCCTTCCATTTTCTAATACCCTCTTGAACAACTATTTCTAAGAGGACAATATGTAATTTATCAACTAGTGATTTCTCTTTTTTTTCAACTAGTGATTTCTTACTGTTTATCTTTTTCTTTTTGAAATTCTGTATTATCTCTACCCTTTACATGTTTTTTTCTCTTTAAATAAAAAAAAGAAAAGAATCTATTAAGTGAATATTATTGTCATTTGGCCAACACTTACTTTGTGAACCATTCTGTAAATTGGGAAATTACATTGGCATTAGTTCTGACAAAGTTCCCTCTCTGTGCATTAAGGAAAACAATCCATGCTAATTGAAGAGGACATAGTTGGACACTAGGTGATTCACAGCTTCCCTCAAAACAATCAGTTGGATATTTTCAACATGGGTTTTGGTACTGTTTCCATTCTGAAGGTAGTTCCATTGAGCAGTCTCCGAGATACAGATTAGTACATAGATTGCTTACCAAGTCACAGGCTTGGGGATCAACACCTGTGAAGGTACAGAAAGGAAGAAGGATTGGGAGAAAGTGAGATGTAGTGCATTTCAACAATGTCCTCAGCCAACCCCTCCATATATCCATAAATATGCACACACACATATACACCCCAAGAGCTAATAGTATAATGGCTAGCTCCTCAGAGTTGACATGAATTGAAGTAAGAGGACCAAAATTTTATACTCCTTCATTGCTAGGTCATTGGATTTATTTTCCCTTGGGCAAGGACATTTTCTTAGCCAAGGCAATCCCCTGAAAAAGTTGACAGCTTAGAGTCATCTTAGCAGCAGCAAGAAGAATTTCTCCTTTAATCCTAAAGGAATATCTAGAAAGTCAATCGTGTGTCTAGCCCAGTTACCTTTTGCACTGACAGATGCACTTCTTCATATGAGTTCTAGAAGCATGTTCTACAGGATTCCTGGAAAAGGCTTATAAGAGGAAGGTTGTGTGAATGTGTGATGTTAGTCCCTGAATCTGTAGGGTTTATCTCTCGCCTTCTAGAATGCATCTTACCAAGGTATCCATAATTCTGGAAAATGTTTTGTTTATCCAATCTGACTCAAGCTTATCATTTGGTTCACGAGTGAACCAAAATGATATTCCTTGGGATATCCCAAAAATTCAGGGTATCTTATGATAGAGGACAGTTAAACATAGCCATGGGACAAGACTGTAGGTGAATATTCTTGTCCTTTCCAAGTTGGTGCTAATTGGCTTTTATGCTCTTTACCAATAGGATTGGAAAAGAAAGAATTAGCCAGATAAATGACTATATAACTAAGACCATGTTAATCTGTTCAACAAAAAAATGGCAGTTGGGACAACTATTTGATTAACTTTGCGATGAGCCATTGTCTTATTTCAGGATCCATCTGCTGTCTTTAGGTGCCAAAATGGTGCCTTAGCTATAGATAGGCTAGAGACACCACCTTCCCTCTTTGAGTGGTACTAACAACTGCTTCTCCCCACCCTTAGAATGCAACATTATTTTTAATTTGTTGTTTTGTTAGTGTAAAATGTAGAGAGAGACTACTTCAGTGGCTTCCATTTGAACTTCTTTACTGCTTTCACTTACCCAGTATGGGGATTATGCCAAATACCAAATATATTGAATTATACTTCTAGGGACGAGGGAAATGACCAACATGGGTTTATGAGATCTTGAACCCAAGATTCTGTTATGAGTCCTGAACCAGAACTTCATTTATTTCCTAGCTTCCAAATACCTCCCTCTAAAAGGAGCCCCCATGATGATTTATGTCTCTAGCTATCATTATCAACTCTTACCTTGTGTCCAACAGTTTACTCAAAAATGTTTTGGTTTACCCCTCCCCAAATAATCATTTCTGAACCCTCTTTCAGTTAATGGAATCTTGCTATAGAAACTTGAGTCCAAAAATTGGGCAAGGAATCTTTAATTTTACTGGGGCAATGTATTTCAGTTTCCTAATCATCCACCCATGATTCTCTTGAGCAGTTACCTTTAGGTACCATCAACCTATTTTGTCCCTAATGATATGAGTTCTATCAATCTCCCAATCCTTCCTTCAGTTCCCCTTTTTCCAGCACATTCCATATTGCCATGGCCACTAGAATGTCCTCCCAATCCTTCTGTAGAATATATATCCATCCTGTTTTTCACTGTTATATAGTATATCCATTCTCAAGTGCTCATAGTGCTGAACTTTTCCCATGATTCCTTTGTTCACCATCTACCACAGAAATTCTATCATTTCTACTCCAAATGATGTGAATAACCATTTTTTCCATGCTTTGAAGGGCCATCCTAGCACCATGTTTGCACAATTTTCTGGGAACATGTGAAAGAAGTTTAAAATCTCACATCAATAAGGTCCCTTTTGTCAAATTAATAATCTGCCTTTTGGTTATGTATCTTCATTACATAGTTCTTTCCTGGGACCTTTCCTGGGTCCTATGGTGTAAGTTGGCTATGTCCTACTGTTTATTCAGAAGATAACCTACTTCTTCCTTGGGCCGGCCCATCACGTCCTCAGTTTATATTGTGATTTAGCCCTAATCACTAATCACTAGTGGACAGGAAAGGAGCAGAGTTTAGAATCTACAGGAGAAAGGCACAAGGACCTTCAGGCAGCAGAGGAATACCAGCCCTTAACAGGGAGATGTGGCCTACTTCTGCATGTTCAGAGGATTTTACTAAATATCAAAATTAAAGATTTTTTGATGCATTAACCCATATGTCCCCTTTCCATTTCTCAATAGTCCATTCTTTCCCAACCAATGCCTTAACCTTATATTAGCAACCCAGCTCCTATAGGAAGCTTAGTCTTTGAAAACCATCTATTCTTACAATTAAGTCCTGACTCTGATCTTCTTCTGCCAAAGGAGATGAAAACTTTTGCATATGCTACCACAGATACCCTCTGAATTTCATACTTATATATCAACTGCCAGTTAGTTGTGATCAGCTTTTCACTATCTTTTATGGGAGTAGAGTTTAGTTATAATCACCAAAATCTACTGTCCTTAAGTTATAACTTCCCCATCTATTTCTTAAAAACCTGCCACACTACATAAGTTATCTCATACTGTTCCACATGTGTGCTATACCACTTCATGACTAGCAAAGTTTTAACAATTATATTGTCATATTGAACCTGGGGTTATCTATGTCCTACCTACCACCATTGATGCAATCCTCATTATCACAAGATACACTAGAATCTGGAACAAAAATCTTGTCCCAGTGACTTCTTTTCTCAATCATTTCTGGTATTGGCTATCACAGGTTGGATTTCCAGATGTGAATCAACATCAGTGAAAGGAGAGAAAGGAAACAGAACTGATGAGAAGGAGAATTTGAGCGGTGGTCCAGATCTAAACCAATCTCTTGGTGAATCCTGAAGCTGGACAGCCCATCAGAATGTATCTGAGTTGGGGTAAAAGGGCAAAGCCTCTCTTCTCTCAAGCTAATCAGTCAGCCTGTGGAAGAAGGAATGACTTTGGGTGAGGCACTTTTCTTTACCAAGACATTCCCAAAGATCTGACAGCTAAGCTCTGTCTTCCATTAGCACTTTCTGCTACTTGGAGGAGGTGGAGAACCCATCTTTCATCCCAGAGGGTGATGAAGTGTTGAACATCGTAGCACCCACCACCACAAAGGAAATGGTGACAACTGGGAACAGGGTGACACTGCAGTCACTACTAGATAATGGCATATTTTGGTTTTTTGTGAGGAAGGAGTTGGTAAAATGAGGTAAGATAAAAAATAATTTCTTCATGGCCATTTTCATCATTTCAAGTGGCTTATTATAAAGTCTTAACAGTATATTCAGGTCAAACAACCTGAACTGAAAGAGCCACAAGAAAGGTAAAATAAAAGTAATTTATTTTAAGACTGAACCATGATATAAACACTCAAAATTGCCCCCAAAAAAGGTTATCCTCACTTGTTAGAAACAAACATATTAAGCATTATTTTATATATCTAAAAACAGACATAAATTTAGCAATAAAACATAAACACTTCCAAAGCCAAATGCAACCCAAGAATAGACTAGGAATCCATCTGCTGTTATCTCTTGATGTGCAGCACCCAGGCATCCCTCATTGGAGAGTAACAAGCTCATCCTCAGAGCACCTGACAAAGCACTGGACACAGTCTCCGGAGAGTCTTTGCCTTGCCTTCCGGATTCATGTGTGACATAGCTATCCGGAACCAAATATATGACCCTTTCCTACACTTTCTTAATTGTGAGATAGGACTTTCTTATTTAATAAAATTTTAAAAATAAATAAAAATTAAAAGTTCAAAGACACACAGAATAAGTAAAGAATTGACCTAGTACAGACCATGATCAGTGATTCAAGTGGATGATTCAGATCATGAATGCTTTAATGAGAGATTGCCAGCAGCACCATGCATCTCATTACAATGAGACAATTATCACTGAATTTGTAGCATTGTGTTTTATTTCTATCTTGTGATGGATATAATTTTGTAATCAATTTGTTATTATTTAGCTAAATTGATAGAGAAGGCTGTGACAACACATACACACACAAATAGTCCTATACACATCAACTAGAGTAGATATGTCTTTACTTCTATCGGACATTGAAATTTCCACATGGGACATGTATTTTCAGTTGAAAAAAATACAGGTCTGTTGGCAATATCAGGTTTTAAAACAAGAACACTAAATTACCTAGGGTCTTATTGTTGAGCTCTAAATATATCTAGTTATTATATCATTTCTATCACATTACTCTCACTTTGTCTCCACAGTTCATTACCACTATTGCATGTATTTATTACCTAATCTTACTAAAATATAAGCTTCCTGTGTATAGAACACTTATCTCCACACCCACATATTCCTATCTCTTAGAACAATACCATGCACATGGTACATAATTACTAAATGTTTGCTGAATATATGAATGAATGAAATCTTTACTTATCCATTCAGCTATGCCTACTTAAAATACACCTCTTGTACCCATCCATCATTTGAGAAAGCAAGGTTTACTAGTGAGTTTCTTTGTGTGTTTTAAAACTATTTAACAGATTAAATATGGTCCACATATTAATATAAATTATGTAAAATAACATTCTGGAGGAGACTTTAAGTGAAAGCCCATAAACCCAACAAACAGGAATCCCACAGTCATCTATCATTTTCATTCCCACAGCCCTCCCAGGCAATGACAGCAGGACAGCTAGCAAAAGCAAGAAAGAGGACCTGCTAGGAACTCGTTTGGTCATTTGCATTATGCTTTGTGCTGCCTTCACATTTTAATAACCTCCTCCAAAATACTTTGGTAACCCAGGCTAAATCATTCCTTTGTACAATAATCATGAATACCTGAGGCTCAATAAAAACTTTGATTTGTCCTCTCCCTGCCCAGTATACTTCTATTTATTATCTAAACTTAGGCATTTCCAACAATCTTTTCATGTTCTTCCACATATATATTTGAAAATCCAGCAATTTTGACCATCCCTAGAGATTATTGACCAGGCTGGGTTTGCATTTATGAGCACATACTGAAGCTGACACAACCTTATGAAAATTAATAGTTCTTGGAACAATTTGCTTTCACAGCATCTTATAAATAGCTTCATACATCTTAAGACAAGGCAGATTTTAATTAGTGTCACTAATAGCTAAGTAGTCACTAATAGTAAGTAGTAAAATAATTGAGTGGACCAACAAGAGCAAGAGGTAGAAAATGAACCTGAAGCCTGTGCAAGTTCAAGGTGATAGTTTCTAGTCTCAGGTGACGTGGTGAATCTTCTGTTAGTGCTGAACAAGAATTACTGACTCTGGCAGACTTTCCTATGGTTCCTATGTGTGCAGTATCAGTTTAAAACACCCGGTGCTTCCTTCCTCCTACCCTCGCTTTAGTTTCTCCTCTTATTTAATTGTGGTTGCTCTATTTTATAAGCTAAGCAGCTGCCTGACTGGGGAAGAGGTGCACCATTCAGAGTCATGGCTTACAGTCTGCAGAATGTAAGCCTGCCTAATCCTAGGGTATCATTGGATTACTCTCCCCAAGCAAATTTTCCCAGCTTTCATCATAAGAATGGGCTCCCTGCCAAGAAAGCACTCATCCCAGTTCAGTTCCACCTGGTCCTTCCTGATTGTGGATTCCCCCACCCAAGGCCATTAATGAGGGATTTTCAGCCTGAATATTTGTACAACCGTTTCTGCAAGTCGAATACAATCTTTGTTGTATAGAATCACTAACCTCTATGCAGGATTCTGTTCTAAATTGGTGTCAAGGAAATAGGAAAAAGTGTCTTTGATCGCTTGATCAATTAAATCATCTAATTATATAAAATAAATCTATACTTTATTTAAATAAGTTTAAATAATAATCAATGTCAGATCAGAAGATTTGGAGAAAACCAAACACAAGGATTGTCACGATACCCATTGTAAGGTAAGTTAAAAGGCCATCCTGAAATTCCTAAACACTTATAAACTCTACATTAATTAAAATTTTAGCTGATTAAAAAAATGTTCATGGTCATTTGCCGCCTAATTCCCTCCACAATCTCACGGAAGAGGACTTTCTTACATTTCAAAGGGAAAAAGTCTTTTGTGACTACAAAAATGAACAGGTTTGAGTCACACACATACACACAACATCTGTCAATCGCATCTAATAATCCTGAGCATGTATAAACTGTCTCACAGAGCCTGGACAATAGGACCTTGCCATTTGATCACTGATTTTGATCCTTCCTTAGCTAAACTTTAGCAACTGTAAGCAAGCAATAGGTGGTGGGGGATGGGGTGTTCAAAGAGACTGGGACCCAGGTACTCAGGCTCAAAGGATTTAAGAACCTAAATGTCACATTCATTACATAGGCAACCACCTGGAATTTCACCTTGAACACTAAATCTGTTTCAAGCATGAAAATGAAAAGTCCCTCTGTATGTTTTCTACTCTTACACAAAACTTTCAGGAATCTGAGCGAAGGATGCATTTAACAAGTTGAATGTGCATTTAGGAGCAAAACACTAGGTGAATTTTCTTTAGGCCACAGGTGGCTCCCTGCTTATCCATGTTCTAAGATCTCTGACAGATGCCTGAAACCATTAGCTAGTACCACAACCTCCACATCCAAATACTTTATATACATCCCTATAATAAAATTCACTTTTAAATCAAGCACAGTTATAAATTAATGATAACAATAAAGCAGATCAACAATAATAATATACAAGTTATATGAATGTAGTTTTCTCTCAAAATATAATTTTCAGTTTTGTTTTTGACATCTATCATGTACCCTGCAGCATTGCCACATGGTACCAGAGTTAACATGTCCTAGTGTGTCTTTTGTACTTTTTTTTTTTTTTTTGGTATCAGGGATTGAACTCATGACCTCATGCTTGCCAGGCAGGTGCTTGTGCCACTGATCTATATCCCTGGCACCTCTTTTATATTTTTATGAATATAGTTTCTACTAGGATCTTCCAGAAGAGGCCAGTTTCATCTCAATTGAAGATTTGTTTGAATGATATCCTGTCTCCCTAATCAACTTCTTCGGCTCTGCCAGAAATGTGACAGCATTTTTTTTCATTAACAGATGCAGCTCCTCCAATAAAATTTTTTAATTTTTCAGTCCAAACCTATTCCTGAATCTACATCCCCATCTCTTATTGCAGCAAGTAGATTGGTGTCACTCATTTCCAGGGAACCCTTGCTGAAGTCTTCATATAGGCTTAATGCCTTCTGGCACAACACACTCTTGTCAGTCAGAACACATTTTCTGTTCATATTTTCCACCACAAATTTAATACTTCTTCCATCTTGAACACTTATTATACACTATAATTGTAACTTTTGCAGTTTGCAGTATGACAGCCAGACTAGTACAAATTTCTTTTTTCTTCTTCACAGTTTCATGGATAGAAAGTTCATTTTTTTAGTAACCTCAGCATAAGATTTTTTTTCTTCCCTTATTAAGCATTTTTACCTTTTCATTTAAAGGAAGTACTTTATAGTTTATTTTATATACCCAAAATGCCAACATCACTCTGCTTTTCTCTGAGACCACTATAATAAAATCTGGATTACTTAAATACAAACACCACAATGCTAAAGCAGTCAACTTGATAATCAAGATGGCTAGTAAATGGCTAACAGGTGGGCAATAATATATGCTGAACAAAGAGATGGTTCCCATTCTGTGCAGGAAGGAGAGGGACCGTATGAGATTTTATCATCCTACTCAGCACTGTACACAATTTAAAACTTTTAAATTATCTCTGCAATTTTCCACCAAATATTTTTCAGACCATGATTGGCTAAGAGAAACTGAAACCTTGAAAAGCAAACCACAAATAAGAGGGAACTACTGTACTTAATTGATTTACTTGAACTCAGCATATTAAAAGTGTGAATAAAGAACACGTTTCTGATGAGCTAGGGCTTTTCTTTCTTCATACTTTACAGTCTTTACATTGCTTTCCAGAACTGCCACAGCCAGTGTTTCCTCTCATGTGCCTTCACCCCAACAGAGACAGTGTCGGGGCTTTGCACTGCCAGCCTCACTCCTCCCACTCTTTGAATTTTCCAAAAAACAAAGGGCAGGAAGGCCTTTCAGCCCACATTCCAAAGATAGACTCGAAATAGTCCAGATGAGCATGGAACTTTGAAGAGTTAGAAAATGCCATGATGTTCGGTAGCAACAACATACTTTATTTTAACCATAAATTCTTAAAGACAAGGGACCATATTTCTTATGAAGAGTGGAGGGTGACATCTAACAAATGTGTAGCTGATAAGAAGCTTAACTGGAACCCAGCTTCCATTCATAGAAGTCTGTTTGGCTTGATATACACTCACACTTCCAAGTTTCACTTTGCATTTCTGGGTTCACCAAACTCTCAGATTCAATACTGAAAGTCAAAGTGAAACCCCCCATGAAGAAAACCACATCGATTTTTACCTGACTTAATGTCAATATTTTGAGAAACTCTGACAATAAATCAGACCTGTTCACTCCTTTCATGACTTTGGGAGTATATAAAATACTACCAATAAAGTGTCAGCAAGTTTGACTTACCTTAGAAATGTTTACTAATGCAAGTGACAGAGGAGAAATAATATAATTCCCAACCTGCTATATGTCAGTTACACTGAGTTCATGTTCCCTGAAATTGAAAAAAGAACTCTAAGGAAAAATGGAGGTTAAGAGTAGGAAAAAATTTATTGAGAGACATAGCTCCTGAGAGACAGGAGAGGACCCGAAAGTGGACTGCCAACAAGCCCACTTCTCAAAGGAAGTTTCATACAGCAAAATCATAAGGTGGACACAATGTGGGTCAAAACTTGCTCAAGCAATAAGATTACAAGTGTAGCCACTTAGGAAATATTGATCCAGTGGGTAAGCAGGTCACATAGCAAATGCACATGGAAAGAACAAAGACCGTTTCATGAATGGAAGGATTAGGAGATCCTGGTCACACATCTGGGTGACTAATGTCTATCTAGAGTTTACTGGAGTGGGTAATACCACTTATTCCTTGGGAGGCACAGAAGCCTAGTACATTCTGTCTTTATCTTGAGGTCTGTCCTCTACCAGACATGCCTCCAACCACAGTTGTAATGTGTTCTCATGTTCTACACTGACTCCCTCGAGGATCTAGCCTTGTCTGACTGCCTATAATATTTCTACCCAACTTAGCTATCTATAATATATGGATTTTAAATAAAATCTTTTACACATATCTAAAAATGTTTTTATAGAATCCTGCTAGAATGTCTTAGTTCCAAGTACAGAATTTAATGGTTCAGAGAAGAAAAACCAAGCACTTCTAAATTTTAACCTGTTGTAGATGTTCTATGAAAACAAGGATACCCTAAATCCTCCAAAACAAAGGCCTAAACTAACTAATGTATGAAGATTTATTTATTAATATGCATATAAAAATGTTGCCAACAAAAGAGAAAAAGAGAAATAGCCCAAGGAAGACAAATAGCCATAGGGTAGATGAGAAGAGAAGAAGAAAATTGTAGGAGAAAAAAGACCAAAAGACAGATTCTTTTTTTTTAACTCATTACTGGAATGCATAGACTTTTCACCTGCTCTCTGGAATAGGTCTGATTTGAAGTGTTCAGCTCAGTCCTGACAGGACTCATCCACTTGGTTTGCCTGAGGCTGAATTTGGCTGGTTCCTTTCTCCAGGAGCCATCTTCATCTCTCCAGAACAGCATCATTTGGTGCTTTTCTGTCTGTCACCCCTGGACAGAGGCCACCCTGGGATCTGTGAGGCAGAAAGCCAAGATGCTGTGAATGTACAAACAGCAGAGCAGGCCTGGCCAAGTCAAGGACCTAGGTCATGGTGAGAGAGCCAGACCTGGGTGAAGTGAGAACAGGTCACTCAGGAAGGTTGGAGAGATGCAGGGGAGCTGGTGACTATTTAGATGATAATGACAATACAACCAAATCTAATCCCTGAAATCAAAACCTGGCAATTTTAAGACATAAAAGTTCTCCTCTGTGGAACCAGGAACACATTTCCATCCTTTTTTATTTGTTTGTTTATCTTTCTGAGACAGGATTTCCACTATGCAGTTCAGGCTGGCTTTGAACACACTTTGTAGCCTAGACTGGCTTCGACCTCTCAGCAATCCTCCTGCCTCAGCCTCCCAAGTGCTGGGGTTATAAGTGTGTGCCACCATGCCCAGTTCCATCCTCTTTAAGAAAAAAGAGAAAGAAAGAAAAAGAAAATGATAAGTCTTCACTTTAGATTGCTGATAAAATTCAAAATGCCCCAAGTGGGAATTCCACAAAGGTGAGGATGAGAAGCAGGCAGCTTACTGACCCACTATGCCCATTTAGTCATATTCTTCCCAACTGGTAACAATATCTTTTTAGGTGGTGGCTTTTCTCTGTCCTCATGTCTTAGTCCAATAACTGGTACTTGGTAGACAATCAATAAAAGTATTCAATTTGATGTTCAAGTGGAGGAATGGCCATACCATTTGATGCATATTTTTTTTTCTGGTGCTAGGTATTGAACCCATGGCTTCACGCATATTAGGCGAGCCACTCTTCTACAGAGCTAGATTCCCAGCCACCACTTGATACTTTCAGTCTGGATGGCCTTCAGATATGTTTGAAGTATTCGTCTGGGGGAATCAATTAAACGTCATCAATCTCCAGGAAGCCCCACAAGTGCCACTTTTGAGCTCAGTTTGCCTTATTAGAATGAAAGTGGCTGTTTCTTTTCTGGAAGCACATGAGGAAGTGTCTTATAGGCAGTCCATTTTCCCGCCTTTTTGCCTGTATAACAAAGTCACCTCTCTTTGCCTCAAAAAAATATAGTATATGTATTTCCTAGCTGCAAAGAAACCGTTGAAAATTAAACCACAAAACAGCATTTTAATGAGAACATGATTACCTAACACCCCACTGTGGTTTCAGATGGCCTTGTGCCAACCTTCCAAGCTGCTACCAAAAGGCCAGAGGAGACAGAGAGAGAATATGAAAGGGAAAAAAAAGTGATACGCATCCCCTTAGTGAAGGTAACTTTCTTGGATAGCTTCCAAATAGATCTCTCTAGAAGGACATAGGTTATTATTGGTGTCTACAGTTGAAGAAAACTTTCTTCCTGTTTTGAAAAATTTGAGAGAGAAAAAGGGGGGCCACCCTTGATTTAGTACGTGATGTCCTGAACGAGATGTTTTCACCACTGAGGCCCCACAGTGCGCAGCTGTCGCAGGCACTGTCTGTCTCATCTCTTGTCTTCTGCGTAACCAACCACTTGCTATTTCTGTAGCCTAGGTTACAAGACCGCAGGTGCCAATGCTACAAGAAGGAAGCTTTGCCAGCCCTCAGAATATTTACCTCCCTGGTTGGTGACCTGCCCCAAGCAGGTCAAGTATTGCAAATAATGAAGACAAGTGCTGGAACTACGTGACAAGCTGGTCCTTTCTCAGAGACATTCTTTCATCTGTCTTCACCTAGACCCACTTACGCATTTAGGGTTGCGGTTTCAATTCCACCTCAAGTTTCCAGATTTAACCCCTGAACTTCCTTCTGCAGTTGCCTTCCTACCAATTCAATGGCAACCAGCTGGCCATGAGAGGCAGTAGGACAAAAGGATCACAGAACTGGAAGACACTGGAGTAGAAGCCCTTCATTCCACAGATGAACAAATTAAGGCCCACAGGAAGTTCATCCCAAATCTCACAACTACTCAGCACCAGAAACAAAAATATACTATGACTACCATCTATTATTAAGGCTAGGGATTGCCCTAGTTGCCCACCTCCCAGTTCCTTTCAGTGACAAAGTAACTTTACTGACTCCCTGTTGAGTGTTGAACAACAGTTCCTTCACAAATGTTACTTTGCTTCCTAGCAAAGTACTCCTGCACAGTGCTCAATCTTGATAAGGATAACTAGAAAAAGTCCTATGCTCTTTCCCTCCAAGAGTTACATTACCTGGAAGGTAATAAACAACATGGGCGTATCAGACACAAAAACAGCTCACTCAAGGCAGAGGGCAAAGAAGATTCTTAATGGAATGATTGCAGTGAAAAGTAAACTGTTCTCTTTCTCCCTTCACCTGACTAATGCCCATTTACTAGTTCTGTCTGAGTTTTATGATTGCTTTTTTTTCAGGAAGCCTCCTAAATTCAGTTTAGTTGGACTATAAGTAAGCACACTTGTCTGGGTCCCCACATGCTCTGTGAGCACAGTTCTTGGTCTGCTCTGTGCATTGTTGTAATCCCATACCTCATGCCTGGAGCATAGTGCTCAGTAAATATGTGTGAAGGAAACAGCTGAATATTTATCAGGAACTATTTAGCCAGGACCTGGGATTAGAGATGGGTCCAAAATGGGAAGGATTCCTATCAATGCAGAAAGTGGTCGAGAAATGGGTGGATGGTATCTACACACACTCCGTGGAAAATCACCGCAATCTATTCTGGTGAGAAGTCAGTGAGGAAACCTGTCTCAGAGGTGTAACTGTCCTACCTAAGGAAGAGAAGCAGGCAAGGCCAGGCTGTCTACCTCCTCATTTGCCTGCTAAGTACCCATTTGCTATATTCGTAGCCTAGGTTGCAAGACTGCAGGTGTTGATGCTGCACCATTTCTAATACTCTAGGAGGTCAGGAATGCTGAAGATGATGACAATCAAAAGGAAGATGACTTAAAAAGAAGAATAAAGAGACAAAAATCCAATCCACTGTGTTTTAGAATCTGATCTGGGGATGCATTCTTCATGCTAGAAAAGAAAGCTTTCAGCCTGAGGTTTCCCACTCCCAACTTTCAAGTGTTGACTTTTTCACAACACCTCAAAAGAAGGGCTGAGCTTCACCTTTGGAAAATGCAAAACAGTCAGCTGCAGTGAAGAAAAAGAATGATTTACAACCTCACATCCTTTTGAAACACTGTTATAAAGGAAATTCAGAAAGGACCACAAGCCAAGCCAGAGTGACCGTTTAATGAGACAGTAACTAAGGAAACCACTTCTCACTGGGAACTGTTCACTTTGACTTGAGGGAGCTGTTTGCCCTGGCTTGTATTTGGTGCCCTTTCCAAAAAATGAGTATCATCTTTCACTTGGGGTTACCTGGTAGGCATTTACCAAAAAAACAAAGATGTTCCAAGAAGAACTATCATTACTGTGTACTGTTCCTACTACTTTTGGATCACCAACAGAGTAATATATCAAGGTGCAAAATGATTTGCCTGGGAAGGGAGTATGACAAAGAATCACAGGGAATGGTGAGCTCAGGCTCTTAAAACATGCCCTGCCTCATATGTCCTAGCTAGAAAGTGTCATCTTATAGGCAGCCAATGCTACATGAAACATAGATTTAGTGTCAACTCAATCCATCCTAGCTAGATGCTAACGCAGAAGAGATGCCTAGGAATGAGAGGCTGCAAAAGAGAAGAAATGTATTCCTATGGACCTGCAAGCTGCCTGGCAGCCCTAGCCTGTTACTGGTACATTCTACTTAAACTGGGTAGAAAACCACGACTTGCTAGTAAAGAAGATCCCTGAATAGGTGCTGACATTCACTGCTACTCCCCAAGAAAAGTTATAGGTTTAGTGACTTTACCAGACAGGTCCATGGCCTGAGCTACTATTGGGCAGAGCATCAAGGTCCCAGTTGAATAAGAACACTCCACATGATTGACCTCACTACGGGAGCCAGCTGTCTCCCAGGATCTATCCCTCTATCAGGAGTCATCTGGAAGTAGATTTGAACTTCTATGGCACTTCAAATGGCCCAAATACTAGTGATCATTAAGATTTCTGTGACCAGGAGAAGAGTCTTTCTAATCAGATGTGCACTTCTTAGGAACCAAACATGATACATGGGGGTTGTGTTAGGCTGCCACTTGTTTTGTCACTCCCCCACTACAGCAGCTTTTATAAATAGGCAGCTGCCATCTTTCTGCTTCTGGGAGACCTACTTACTGTGAGGTACGGTAGAGAGCATGCAGTGTCTGAACTCGGGTCTTACAGTCCTTCACTTCATATATAAGATGAGCCCATGCACAGCAAGCAGTACTTGCCTGTAATCTCAGCTACTTGGCAAGCTGAGGCTAGAGGATCACAAGCCAAGCCCAGCCAGGGCAACATAGTGATATCTTGTCTCAAAATAAAAGGGCCTGATGCTCAATGATAAGTGCCTCTGAGTGGTTGGAGTCTCAGAACAAAAAGAAAGAAGGGTGGGAGAATAAGAGGAGGAAGAGGGGGAAGGGGATACAGGGAGAGGAAAGGAAATAGGAAACAGGGAAAGAAATCTTGAATTAAAATGTGTTGCATACATGTACCAACTCCTATGATGGATGTAATCACTATGCACTGCAAATATGTACTAATAAAAACTTTAAAAAAAAATTTAAAACAAGAGTGATATAAGTGTCCAATGCCCTTGACCTCCTCCTCAGTATAAGCTTCTATCAGGTTCTAGGCGGTGGCATCCCCAGTCCAGAGCAGGACAGGACAGAGGTGCCACAAGCCAGCAATGATAAGCATGGCAAGACTTAGGCACCATCACTGTTACTTTGCAGATCCCCTGAAACACGGTGTCACATGCTCATGGACCCCCAGCTGGTGAACCCAGGTCCCCAGGATGAACAGGAGCATTGGGTGTGTCAGGAGCTCTTCAACAACACCGCCCTGCCCTGATTTCTGCAGCCTCTCTTCTGTCACTTGGCTTATATCAATTTTGTACTTGAAATCTCAATTGTGGGTTCGAGGTCATAACTGTCCCTCCTCAAGAGGGGACACACCCACTGTTCCCTGGTTTCAGTTGTACATTGGGGTTCCAACTGTCACTCCCCAGCCACCACACTGGTTTCACTTCCCTGGGCCTTAATTCACTCGTTTCTGAAATAGGGATCTATCTACCACAGTATGTGTGAGAAATGTTAAAAAGGGGTATACTATAAAGCTCACAGGAGCCTCACCATGACACTGTTCACGCATAAGTGAACATCTCACAAACAAAAAGCATTGTGATGAAGTATTTTTGTCCTTTCATAACAGTCTTCTGTCTCGATTCTGGCTGACATCAGAATCAGAGAATTTTTTAAAAAATACAAATGCTCAAGGCCCCACCCCATCCCTACCAAATTAGAAACATCAAAATTGAGGCCTGGGATCTGAATTTTATATCTAAGCTCCTTGTGGTGCAGGGGCCAAGGCCAACCTAAAGTTCATCCTTCCATGAGGCTCCACAAAGCATTCTTGCCCAGGTTGGGAGGTGGTTTAGAGGACCTGAAAGCTTTCTCTCATATAACAACTCTTTGATTTGATTGGTTCTTGTTTGGTTAGCTCCCTGCTGCAAGTTGAGTAGAGAAATATTTCATCCTTCCCGTTCCACATGAGCCTTCTCATAAATTCATCTCTCTAGTAGTCAGAATAGGGAAAAGTTCTAGGTACTAGGTAAAGTCTATAGTTTCTCTAGGGCTATTTTTCCTCCACCAAAAAAGCTGATCACTTTTAACAACCAAACAGTTTCATGAATCACCAAATAAAAGCTGGTCATGCTGGTAATGTACTGATGCACAACATTTTTAAATACAAGACACAAAATAATTAAATAATTCTGATGACTCCAAGACACTTCCAAATGAATTCAATACTTTATTCATCACAACAGCATCCACATATATTTGAAAGCTTATAGTACACAATTCAGTCTGAATAAAAATTTGGGATTTGAGAATGTCTAGACCCTTTACAATAATCTCCATGGAGGTATACTACCCTCAAGTCAGGAACAAGCTTGTACTGCTGTCAGATCATTCCGTGGACTGCCCTCACTTGTTCCTGCTCAGTAAATATAACCCTAAAAGATCCAGTTTTGGAAATGCCAGTGTTAGAGATGAGCTTCCAGTGAGTAACCAAGGAATAGAAATATAATCCAAAGCCAAGGAAAGAAAAAATTGATTAGAAAACAAATTCTCCCCATAGCCAATTATATCTGGCCAACTTGGAGCCACACTCTGTAAACCAAAGATGATCACCCAAAAAACAGACCAGAACACTCAGGGGATGGAGTAAAGGTCAGAAAACCAAAAGCAGCTACTTTCCTTAAGAATGATTATGGTGGTCCTGGGATTAACTCAGTGGCATAAGCACCTGCCTGGCAAGCACAAGGTCATGATTTTGATCCCCAGTAGCAAAAATAATAATAATGATGATGATGATGACGATGATTATGGCACAATTTACAAATAAAAGCACAAGAGTAGAGCAAGTTATAGCCTGAAGAAGTTATGCTTGCAGTTGAAGGATTATTTTAACCTCAGATGTTCTGGGTATGACATGCTAACAATGTGCCCAAACAGGAGGCTCGGTGTGGTGGCATATCGTCTCCCTGTAAAGCTCAGCTCAGATTTTAATTCTTTGGGAAATCTTTCCCCTGTTACATTGATGTGCAGTGACTTCTTCCTCATCAGAACCTCTCAGGCCCATTCCTGGTCTTTCTAATTCTGTAGGTCTGACAAAAATGGATAGCATCAATTCCTTGTTTTCTGTGTAATTCAATTCTACCCATAAAAGTTTCAGATGATTTTATGGAAGCTGTTACGATATCACAAATGTGGATTTGAACTCATCATTAGACATTTGATTCTTTCCTTTTTGCCTTCTCTCCCATAGCTTTTAGTGTAATCCCCTGTTCTGATACTGAATAATCACACATCAATCCACCTTGACCTAACCTAGTGTCCTCACAGAACGAATTCCAGATTTGACCTCTTCCCCAGAGAGAGACCTAGAGATACAAAAGAAGAATTTTTTTTGGTGTGTGTGTGTGTGGTGCTGGGGATTGAACTCATAACCTTGCACTTGCCAGGCAGGCACTTTTGCCACTGATCCAAATCCCTGGCCCCACAAAGGAAGAATCTTGAAATCTACATTTTTTTTTTTTTGGTCTGTCAGGTTTGCCATCTCTGATGGTTATCTTTTAAGATGTGTGAGGAGATGAAGTCAATTTGATGACATCACTAACAGGATATAAATATGCTACCCAAAATCCCACAACTCAGGATACAGGCCTTGGTTGAGAAATCAACACCCAAACTTTGAAAAATAAAAAGGTTAGCCTTCAGATTTTCTCTAAAAAGTACTAACTCCCCTCTCAGTCTCTCTTTGACCTCCATTCATCGCACCCTTGCTGCAATTCTAGTCCCCTGACCTCTTCCTTTATCCTCAGCCCTGCATCAATGAGTCACCACATGCTGGTTCCCTATACTTAGTCTCCTTCCAACTCCCACTACCATCAAGCTAGCCAGCCCTTTACCACTTCCCACCTGAGCTGCTCAAATAAACTTCTTCTCCTTCTCCTTCTTCTTCTTTTTTCTTTTTTAACACAGGGTTTTACTATGCCAGTCAGGATGTCTTTGAACTCACCTTGCAGCCCAGGTTGGCCTCAAACTCACAGCAATCCTCCTGCCTCAGCCTTACAGTGCTGGGATTACAGTTGCATGCCACCATCCAGGTTTCCCAAATAAATTTTATCTAATTTTCCACCTCAGTTTCTCTTTCCAATCCATTCAACACTCTTTACACAGAATAAGTATTTTAAGTTGATCTCTGACCACATTACTCTCCAACTTAAAATTTTCCATTTTCCTATGATTTCATAGCATAATGTTCAGACCTCATACCCTTGCCCATTAAGCCAGCTGTTCTCTGGCCTCAATACACTCTTCAGACAGAACTCTGGCCTATTTTAGTCAACTGACTGATCACTGTGCACAGTTCCAAACAATGATTTATGCTTTCCTCTCCCTGCTCAATTCTTTCTACATCAAAGTCCTAATTTTTCTTTTTTGATAGTTTTGAGGACTGAACCCAGGTCATCACACTAAACTAAATCCTAAATTCTTTCTTTTCTTTTTTTTTTTTTTAAACAGTCTCATTAAGTAACTAAGTTGTCCATGCTGGCCTCAAATTTGTGATCCTCCTGCCTCAGTTACCCATTCTTCAACATGCATGTCCTGTGTGAAAGTCCTCCTCTTTCCCTCCTGGACCTGAGTGTACCTTACCTGTCCTGCTCTAGCTTGTATCACAGTTTCTTAAATTCTTATGTCCTGTAGGGGACTTGTGTGTCTTGAGCTTAAAGACTGTATGCTATTCATCAGGTATCTTTCCCAGTGCCTAGCAGACTGCATATTGTAGACACCCAAAATAGTTTTTGAGGAGAAGGGAAGTAATGAAGAAGCCTCAAAAACAGAAGAGAAAGAAATCAGAAGAGCTGGAGAGAGAAGAAAGAGAAGTCACTAAAGAAGCAGAAAGGTTATGAAAATGAATGTGAAAACAAAACAAAATGTTGTGGGACAGATTCTGGTAGTACAAGAGTGTGTATACTAGGTTCGCAAGAGAGAACCAAGGAAACTTGTTGCACCATGAGAGAATTTAGCACCAACCTTAATTTTATTCAATAGAAGACTCAATCATATTATCTCCCCTGGCTCTCACTGCAGAGTGGGGTCTTCAAGCAGAAAATTGTTCCCTGTTATTTATGAAGCACCAAGGGTAGGTATGAAGCCATAATGTGTAGAAGCTCACCTCATCTTACACTTAATCTGGATTTAATTAAAATATCTTATCTATATAATAATTAACTTTTAATTAAAAGTTGTTCTAGTTTACAAAGTAGCCCTATTGATTGCCCTGGATGGTCCTCATAACAACCCTTCAAAATAGTTAATAGAATTCTCCAAAAGAGTACTCTGCCCTTCAGAGCCTGCTAAGTGCCTGGGCTTATGCTTCTGTCTTCTAGGCACTTGTTTGCATTTCTCTTCCCCTCTTAATGCCAAGTCGCATTCAGGGAAACCCATCTACCCCAGTTTGCAGAACAGAGCCTTAACACTTCTAAGTCTTAGCCACAGGATTTTCTTGGTAGAATTCTTCAGTAACTTTACCTCCAAAATCAAGTTGTCTGGGGGAGAACTAGAGTAGCATCACCAAGGGAATCCATCTGGGTCCTCCCCCAGGGGTGGGGGTAGCCATTACCAGACAAGCATGCCTGGTTTACTGTGACAGCCCTACAATGGTAAGGAAACATAGACATAGACATACACTTATACCCATCTCCTCCCCATTACACCTCAGCCGAGCAACAGAGAGAAAGGAGGGCTTACATAGTAAAACCCACTTCCCTCACTCTTAAGAGAAAAGAGGGTGTTTACACTGAGAACAAAGTGGGGCAACAGAGGGAGAGAAACTCATACTTGTATTGGCCTATTTTGGACAATTTCAGATTCTCATCGATTCTTCCCACTCCCCATGTTCAGCTCTTTCTCTTGCAGAATTCACTTAAGATTGGCTCATTCTAGTCACAAGGAGACACAAAGGCATGGGGACAGGGAAACTGAAGACAAGAGGTCCAGAGATCAGAACATTCTAAGTGATTCTGTCTGACTGAGGCAGGGGTAAAACAGACTTTTCAATGAGAAAATGAAGTATGCAGCTTGAAAAAAATACACTTGATGTACTTTTTAAGATTTGGAAAAGAGCCTATTGTTTTCATGATATAAACTAAAAAAAAAGTAAAATTAACAAAACTCTCTTGATTGTTGAGGAATGAGCAGAAGGCAGAGGAAATAGCTTCCAGATACTTGTGTTTTCAAGAAAGAGGCTCCAACTCCTGGAACCTATCAGAAAGAAAGGTCAATTTAATGTTTCTGTGTAGCATAAAAGGGACAGAAGATGTCTTTGCTGGCCAGGCACCAGGGAGTCCCTCTCACTTTCTAGGCCAGCCAGGTGACTCTCAGATGCCTGAACGTCTAGATAGAAACCTAGATAGGAATGTGTGGTGATGCCCAAGTGGGTTTTCCCCTTCCTAGATGGGAACTAGGGCCTAGCGAAGCAAATAAGAAGACAGGAAGTGGGAGATGCTGAGCTCCAACAAACTCAGAACTATGAGTTAGGAATGTAGCTCGGTGGTAGAGTACTTTGTTGGGCATCATAAAAACAAATAAAAAGTAAAGGCTCTTGGGTAATTGATTGTGACCTTGTGTGGGTGGGTGCACCCATGAGAGAGAGGAAGGGGAAAAGCTTTGGTGCACCAAGGGTAGGTACTTTTTTTTTTTTTAAGCCTGGCAAATCGTCAAATTGTGACAAAAAAACAGCATACACCTCATATGGATGGAAGACAAGAGGAAAAAAAAAATCCTCCTCCAAAAAAAGTAACCAGCTGCCACAACTCTAATACTGAAGTGAAATTTTACCTGGCAAATATCAAAAAATCCCACTCAGTCACAAAAAAGCTAACTCTAAATCAGTTTAGGGAGACATTTAACAATGGAGCTGGGATGCCCTCTCATTTATCATCAAAGATAAAGTTCTCAGCAATCTAGACTTGCAAAAAAAAGATCTGTTTGTGGAAGGATTAACCCAAATTGTTCAGTGTCATTCAGAGTGTCTCTCTGAGCCTTGCACCTGTAATCCCAGCACTCCAGGAGGTTAAGGCAGGAGGACTGCAAGTTTCAGCACAGCCTAGACAATTTAGCAATTTATTGAGACACTGCCTCAAACCCTGCCCCCCCAAAAAACAAAAAAACCTTAAAAAGGGATTGGGGATGTAGCTTAATGTGAAGACACAATGCCCTAAAAAAATAAATAAATAAAATAAAAATAGTTTGTGGATCAATGTCATTCTGTCTTCCCTGGCCCCAAACAAGCCGTGAACAACCCACATGTTAACTGATTTCCATATCATAAAGAGACAGTGGGGACAGACAGGAACCTCTGATGCCTACTCATTCTGTGGGGTTGCCCCAACCAGGCTGTCAACAGGTGGCAGGAGGAAAACTGGACCCAAATAAACAGTGCTGCAGCCATTTACACCTAGGAAGACATGAGTGAGAAAAAATATTGAAAACCTGAAACATACCCCCTTGGCATTTTAAGTGACTCTAAAAATGCTTTCATTTCCTCCATCTAAAAAGAAACTGTTCCAGTGCAGACCCATCCCCAGTTTATAGGCATCCCAGGAAATACCCTCAACTTTTAACTGAAGAGAAGGGCAGGGAGGTCCCAGGTGACAGATAAATCAGTGTTTTCTTCAGATAGTCATCAGCACCTCCCAAAAGAAACTCATCTGGGCATGTATCTTCCAACAGTTTTTAAAGTGTTTCTGGTAACCTGGTTTTGCTTAATTTGTAAAAGCAAAGATGAGTTAATCTCATTCTTTATTAGCCTGCTTCCAATACATTTTCTTACATTTTTTCCTCCAACATGAGTATATTTGAAAGTCTCAAGAGATCTTAGAAAAAAAAAAAAGCACTAAATCCTTTGAGTCACTAACCCCAAATCTTCCATGTTTGGAGATAATTTCCTTTATGAAAAGAAACCCTCACCTGGCCCAATTCCCCTCTCAAACTTACTAGTGGAACAAAGAGGCCTCTCATTAGACTCATCCCTGTGGCTGAAGAAATAAGTGTTTCAGAAAGAGCACATTTTGCTTTATCCTCAGCATGGTTTTGGCTGCCATTTTCTTTGGCTTCATCTCCTGGCTTCTCATCTGGGTGAGCTTTGGCTGAGTTAGACCCAGTGGGCTAAAAATGAGAGAGAGGTGTCTGTGAAAAAGAAAGGACTGTAGACAATGGGCAGCCTCACACACAGCCTGGCCCTGCAGGTGTTCAGATGGGACTGCTCTCCTGGAAGGACGGCCTTCTGATGGTTGCACCTTAGTACCAAATGGCTTCGAAGACTCTATCCAAGACTCAGTCACAGTGCCTGTAACAATAGGAGGGACTATCAGGACACATATGAGAAACTCTTTATGACTTTTCTTTCCTTCCCTCATCTTGCATGTCTTTCCTCTGCCCTGCAATTAGAAATAAGAGCATTTCACACTTTGTTTAAGGCTCCATTTCCCTTTGTCTCACTTCTGTGAGTAATGGTAGAGAACATCATTTGCCTGGTTAATTAAAACTCTCCACTGGCAAGACATACATTTTAGCAGCTGCAAAATGAACTAGTATTAAAAATAAGTCATGTTTATTGAGCAATTACTATGGATCCTACACTATACTGAAGATTTTATACGCCCTGAAGATTTTATATGTAGATAATCCTTAATCCAACAATCCAAAACATGAAATATTCTTACCTGGATAATGCAACAAAGAAGACACAGAGATATGCTTGCCCAGTGTCTAGACTTGTAAACCATGGGCTGATACAGCAGCTCCAGAAAATACATCCATAAAGCCTATTTATTGCATTTGCTGATTTACACAGTATAAATATTCCCACTGTGGCCAATCAATGTCTCTGATTTTGGAGTTAGGAGAGCTATGCAGAGTTGGCACTCAAAGGCCTGTATGAGGCAAGTCCAGCATCCCATGCTCTGAATTCCAATAGCTTGTGGTCCTTTCTACTGTTGCTCCTCCTGTTTAAAGAGAAGGTGGACAAATGTTCCTTTTCCTGAAGGATGTCATCCTATAACAGCTGAAAGGTAGAAGAGAAGGCAGGAAGTCCAGAGATGGGAAAAAGGGTTGAGGAATACAAGTCTCAGAGAGTTTGTTAATACTCTGCAGGGTTCCAAATATTAACCAGTTGAGATACAAAAGGAAGGAACACTGAGAGCAACCAGCTGATTCAGAGGAATCATATTGTTTGATTGACTTAGCAAGCCTAAAGCCAGTAGCCTGAGCAACTTTATAGAGGACAGCAATATGTAATATAGGAGCTTTTGCAGATTTCCTACTGTCTCATCACTGTTTCAATTTGTTTTATTGTTTTGTTTTTCCCTTTAAAATTAAATTTTAAAAAATTATACCAAAAAAAGGAAGGAACAACTCAGAAATTCAAAGTGACTAATTTCAATCTCAGAGAGAAGGGAAAATTATGACTCAGAGCCCCCCCAAAAAATAATTCCAGGCCTCATGCTGCTATTTCCACTGTTGTCCATGTGTTTCTGTTTCAACTTTCCAACCCCCACATTCCAACCCCATCCCTTTTTTTGGTGTCAAGAGTGAACACCTTAAATTAGTGTAAATCAGAAGTTTGTAGAGTGTTTGTTACTTGGAATCAACTTATTTTCAAGTGCCAAGGAATGACCCCACGGCTTTATAAGTGCTAGGCAAGCATTCTACCCTTGAGTTATACCCTCAACCTTTTCGAGTTGATAGATTTCCAAAAGTCAAGATTTAAGTTACTCTTTGACAACAGAAAGATATGACCCAAATCTCTGCATAGGGTAATGAAGGGTAGTAGCCACCATCTTTAGAAGAGCCTGTACCTTCCTATCCTCTAGTTATCCACAGTGCCCACCACTCTCTCTGCCTTACCCATTTATAATATTGTAAGTTCCTAGACTTTTGTCTCTTGCACGTTATACCTACAAGTTCTTCATGGCTCTAGCTTTAGAAAATTGGTTGAGCGAAACATTGCACAGATGCACAGATCGTCCTACATATAACAAACACACACACAAATAATTCTGCCCACACAAAGACAAAAACAATTTCCATCCTGTCCCTTTACTAATACAAAGCTCTTGATAGACACAAAGCCCATCTGTATGAGTGATCAGATCACCACATTTCTGAAAGCACCATGGCTCTACATGGGAAGCATAGTTCTCTTTAGAAAACCCACTGTACACAGGGCTCCAGGCACTTCCTCTTGTCAGATAGCTGTCTGAAGACACCACCAATAAATTACTGGTTTAAGGAAAACAATGACAAGCCTTTTCCATGGAGAACAGGGTTTGTTCACTCAATTATTTCCTAAAGTCATGCCCTCTTTCCCAGCTTGGCACCATAATTTTTGAGGCAAGAGCTGAGTCTGTTTGTTGTTATTCTTTATGGCCACAAAGCCACATAGCACCTGCCACATGAGCACAGCAAACTTTAAGAACACTTCACTCTCCTGGCAGTGGAATTAGTCAAGTGATGATCGATGCATTATTAACTAAGCAGCTGCTTTGTTCGAAGGACTTACTGGAGCAATCCTGAATTGGCTATATTTCTTACCAGTCTAGCTTTTTTCCCTTTGAGTAGAAAATTTTGTTCACTGTTGTTGACTGCTGTAAAACTTTGATAGGAATCACTAATGATCTCATATTACTGAAGATAAATCTTGTATAAATTTAATACATCACATATTTTAGGTAAAAATGGGTCCCAGAAAACCATGAATAATTTTCTTAAGTTGAGATAGAGCTGCAAGAAACAAGGTATACAATTCTTTTTCCAAACTTATTTTTCACCTATATGTCCTGGAGTCAGTCTTGAGGAAGGAGGAAGGGGCTTGGGTGTGGTCAGGCAGAGGATCATTTCTCCAACATAATACCAGCTTGGAAATAGCTGACATTTGATAGCAGTGTCTATTTGAGATCTATATCCCTCTGCTGGAATTACAGGCCTCCATGCCCTTTGGGAAATGCCTCACTTTTTTTTTTAAACACTTGGGAGAGCATTAACTTTATTCCTTTGAGTATCCCCTACTACCATCAAGGAAATTTTTTTCCTTTTATTTCTTTCAGAAACAAAAGTAGTCAAAATTTTTTTGTTTTCATGTGAAAGGCCAGGAAGGGAAGAGGCTCATCCTATTTATATATTCTGAAAGCCTTTAATGGAATAAGCAGACCCTATGTATTCTGAAGGCCTTTAAAGTTGTTCCCTCCTTCCATCTAGCATCAGAAACAAAACTATGCCTAAGCTCTCTCCCACACTGACTTCAAGCCTATTTGGGGACAGAGTACAGCTTTCTGTCATACACACAGATATACACACACGCGTGCTCACACAAACCCAACAGCTGCCAAGCAAGCAACAGGAGGTGTCAGGATGCTAGTCACTGTGTCACTGGATTTGTAAACATCTCCTCCAAACTGTGGCCACACTGGTTATTCCCTGGGCTAAAGCCAACCTGAGAACTTGGGGACCCTGCCAAATCCCTGACAGCATTTAAACCTGCCTCTGCTGCAGGAGCCACACAGAAAGTCACTAATTCTATAAATAAAGGCTCCATAAATGACTGGAGAGCCTGTTATTTGTTCAACAGTGAGATGGCTGAAGAGCAGCTATCTGTGCATTCACTTTAAGGAACCTAGAACACTTAGGGGAGAGGAGTAAAGGCAAACATGCATTTAAAAGTAGAATAACCTCACAAGAGATGTCACTCAAAATAGTAGTAAGTGAAAGCCAAATGGCCTTCCAGACAGAGGAAGAAGTTTTCAGAGGTCACAGAAAGGGAGACATTGTGCTGTAGCAGGGCAAGCCTGGGCTTTGGAGCCAGACGGATTGGATCCTGATCTCACTGATGGTGGATCACCGACAAACCTCTAACCCTCTTGACACTGATTTCCTCACCCAGGAAAGAAGTGACAGCACCTGCCTTGTAGAATTTTTGAGGTCAGCTGCACTTGAACACAATGGTGCAGTTCTATTTGTTTTTTAAAAGTGCATCATAGAGGAGTTGAGTATAGACGCTTAGGTAGGATGAGCCTGGGAAAAATAAGAACTATTATGGAAAAGTATTCACATCTAATGGATACTAAGTGCAATGGTTTGAGAAGGGAAGCATTCTCATTCCCTTTTTTTGTGGGGAGGTTCTGAATTTTTATTGACTTTTTAGGAATATGAAAATACTTTCTTGACTATTGTAAGAAAATTAGAAAGCATCCAAAAATACAAGGAAAAATGTAAAAATCAAATATAATGCTCTAATGAAAATTACTGTAAATGTTTCACTGTCTTCCCCCAGTCTTTTCCTAATACTATATATTTCAACAAAATTGAGATCTCACTGTACAGTTTTGAATCCTGCTTTTTGTACTTGTTTCAAAAGTATTTCCTATGCCATTAATGATTCTTCAGAAACATCATTTGCAATGTCCACGTGGAATTTATTATACCAAAACCTTCTTAACTCTTCCACTAACAGTAGACATTTAGTGCTATTCAGCTAGTTTACATGTTGTTTCCATGATCACCTTTGTGGCATAAATCCTATTTCTTCAGGGTTAAGTTCCTGTAGGTGAAATTACTCTTTTTAAGTCCCTATTAAATACAAAATGGTTTCCGCTGGGGCTATCCCAACCCACACTCCCACCAGTGACAAGCAAGAAACAGCTGGTCTTTTCAAATCCAGAGGTCAAATACTACCTCTGAAAAAAATTTTTTTTCCTAACTTGATAGCCACTAAATAGCGTTTCATTGTCCTTTATCTGCTTCCTCTTAGCGGATATACTTAAAAGGATCTAAAAGGAGACTTCAGATAAAGAAAAGCAGTTTTCTTTTGTCCTCCAACAATCAGCAAATATTTATTGTGCAAATCATTTTTACTCTGAATGTATGCTCTCCTTTTGGGGCAGGTTTGTGGGCATCCATTTTTCAGATTCCAGCCTCTGCGGAGAGGATTTTTGAGGGACAATACAGCTGAAAATCCTAGATAAAATAAACGCTCACTACCAGGCTGCCCGGAAAGCAAAGATACGTAACCATCTGAAATTTCAGTCCTTCAACCGATCTTCTGCCTGTCCTAAATGGTTTGTAAAAATATGAAGGCTCTAACTTATTAATGATTTGCTAAAAATAAAAGTGCCTGTAGAAGTTGTTGGTGCATCCGAATTTGGCCATCTTGAGCGTCCCAGTTCCTGACCGCAGTACCAGCTTTCCTGTACTGTACAGTACAGGCAAAAGCACAGAGTTCATGAGGACCTTCGCAGACAAACCTTGGCAGGGGGTGGGGAGTGTCCCCGACAGAAGAGGAAAACCACACTCCAGAGACAAGGTACCCAGCCTGCGGGCTACGTGCAGAACATGTCCAAACCGAGAGGTTGTATATCTTTTGATACAGAAAAGGAGCGTACTTTCAGGGCGCAGGCTGGGCAGGTCCTCCAGTGGGACCGTCCCAGGATACTGACTTCTAGGGCGCGATTGCGGCGCACCTCGGCTCCTGCCCGCGGACGCCCCCACCTCGGCTCCAGCCAGGCCCCCTCCAGTCCCCGCGGGCGGTCCCTAGGCTCTCGGCCCCGCCCCGCGCTCCCTCCCCGCCCCGCTCCGCGCCGGCGGGAAGTGGCGCGAGGCTGGGAAACTGGGCCTGGGCGCCCACTGCAAAGCCCCAGCCCGTCTGGGACGCGTCTAACCGTCCAACCCCAGTCTCCGCCTCTCTCCGCCCCGCCCCTCTCAGAAAGTTAATTTCGCATCAGTACTCGTGCGAGTCCTACGCACAAACCCGTGGAAGGCGCCTGATATGGGGCCTGAAGATCTGGGTTCAAGCCAGGTTCGGTGTCCCCAGCCATACCTGACACTTGGTATCTGCAGACCTGTCTCCTGTCTCCTACGCGTGAGGCCTTTGTTCAGTTCAGCGCGGGACCCACGGTGCCTAGAACAGTGCATGGCACGCGGTCCCCGTGTAGATGTGTGTTGACTGAATGCTTGCCTGTAACATTACCACCCACAAAGTGTGCAAGTGAAAGTGGGATTCTTTGAAAGTACCTGGTCATCTGTTACAAAAAAGTCCTAGTCGCTAAATTTCTCTTTTCAAACACACTGAAATTTCCCCAAAAAATTATTATTACTAATTGGTTACCACTATTGTGACATTCCTGAAATACATATCTATTCAATCTGTCTCTAAAATTGTGCCAAACCCCACCTTCTTCTGAAAGCGTTTCCTGGTTGTCCACACCTGACCCTGGTGGTCCCTGATTGTGCACACTGAGTTACAGAAATGTTCCTTTCTGCTTAAGATAGCGTCTAGCTATGTATTCAGACTGGCCCCGAACTATGTAGCCCAGGTTGGCCTCAAACCTGAGCTCCTCTTGCCTCAGTCTCCCAAATCCTGGGATTATAGGCATGAGCCACCGCTCTGGTTTTTATTTTTGGAATGTACTAGCATCTGGTCACAGAGCCATAGCAACAGTGTTAGACGCTCGGGCCCCACTTCCAACATTGCCGCCTACTGGCTGAGTTACTCAGGCAAGTCACTGCCCCTCTCTGGGCCTCAATGTCTCTGTATCATTCCCAGGTCTAGATTTCCATCCACGTGGGCAAGGCTGAATGCACCACGCAGAGTAGCTCGTGCTTCCCGCCGCCCTCCAAGTGCATCCCGCTTTCCCCAAATTCCAGACCAGTAAGTCCTACTTTGCTCGGGAGCCAAGACCCGACCGAGAGCGTAAGCAGCTTTGCTGAGGCGCCCCTGGCCGCACACACCTCCGCCCCGCCCCGGAGCTTTCCTCCCCGCCTTGCCCACCCGGCTCCCCACCCCGCTCCCCCACCGCGCTCCCCACCCCGCTCCCCGCCCCGCCCGAACTGCGCATGCGCCGCGCTGAGAGCGTGTTTTTATAAAAGTCCGGCTTCGGCCAGAAACTTCAATTTGTTGGCTGCAGCAGCAGGTAACAAAGTGATCTCGGCGACTGGCGTGCTCGGGTAGCCACTTCTGCTGGAAAGAGATCTGTTACCATGGAAGGAATCAGTGTAAGTCCAGTTTCAACCTGCTTTGTCTAATCGCGCAAACTCATGAACTTAGAACCCAGCCCCTCTGCGAGCAGGCAAAAGCGACTAGAACATTGGAGGTCCCAGTGTCCCAAAGAAGGGGCAATGGAAAGAAATTTTCAAGGTCATGGTTATATAAGGCGTGTGAATGCAATGTTTTTTTTGTGTGTTCGGAGAAAAAATTGGCTCGAGGGTTCTGGTGGGTGCCTTGTCTTCCCGTGATACCGCGGCGCGCGGCTGGCACGCTGTTTGCAAACAACGTTCTGTGTACGGGGGTAGGGAGGGCGCGCGCTGCGCTCCCGGACTCCGACCCAAGCTTTTCCTCCCGCGAGGTGGGGTTTATCAGAGTCAGTTACACTGACTGAATTTAAAGGCGCGGGTCCGTGCGCCCGAGCTAAGTTCCCGAAATGAGAGTACGTTCCAGGTGAACTTCTAGCAAAGGCGCCTTTCTATTCTTGCCATTGACTGCTCGTTTGCTAAACTCCGTGTGGCTGACGGAGGTGTGCCAATCTCTGTGGGCAGAGGGCGGGAAAGGCCTGGAGGGGTCTGCAGAGTGGCAGCTGCTGGTGCGTAGCCGGGCGTACTTCTCGCGCCTGGGGGAGTGAGGAAGACTGCCTGCGTCCGGGGCGCGCCGCTTCCCCGCGGCTGCAGTGGACCCCAAGGTCTGGGAATTTAGAGCTTGCAGAGGTCAGAAAAGTATAAACAGGCACCATGCAGCTGCTGGCCAGGAGGTGTGCAGGCGGGGACCCAGGGAGTCTGAGTTGGTATGGCACCTGGGCTGCTGGGTCGCCTTGGCGATGAACAGCAGGTGCAAGTGGAGAGACAGTTTGGCTCACTCCGAGACCAATTGTGGCGTGTAACCGTCGGTGGTTTCCTGAAGCCTTTTGAAACTCCTTTGCTGGGGAGGCTTTTCGTTTCCTCCCGCGGCGCGTAATTCAAAGACGCTCGCGGCGGAGCCGCCCAATCTCTCACCAGCACCCAGCGGGACCAGCCCTGTTGGCACGCAGCCCGGGGGCCGAACCCCTAAAGCAGCTGCAACTGCGGCCGGCGGTGGACCTGGGTGTGGTGGGCAGCGACGGCCAGGAACTTGACGACCTGATGACCCCTGGCTTGCCCACCGTCTGGAAACTACCAGATATCCACCTCCTACGCTATTGACTGAATCAGTGGCAGGGTGGGAAGCGACTCGGGAAAGTGAGGAAATGAAACTTGGGGCAAGGCGAGGGCCGAGGGTGCAGACTCTGTGATCCTCCCCACCCAGGAAAATGCCGCGCTCCCTAACGTCCCAAACGCACTAAGTGCTAAGTATGGGGATGACGAGACACCCGCGCCCACTTGGAGTAGGAAGTTCCCATTTGCTTATTTCTGACCTAACCTCCCAAATCCCCAAGTTTTCTTCAGGTCTGTTCTTTCGCACTACGTGTTGCTTGAAGTGCAGAATGGTTTGTATTTAGACAGGCGTGGGAAAAGCAATGTTTTGCGCCTTAGGAGAATAACAGTTAGGGCCCCCCCCCACGATATGGTACTCCCTCCTCTCTTCCCTTGGCTAATCTTCAAACAAAAAATTAATCCCAGCCCCTTCTCCCCTTCAACCCTTCATGGCCCCCACTCCATGCCACCTGGGAGTGGCCTCTTTGTGTTTTTTTTCTTTCCAGTGGGCGGGGTGGAAGAGTTAGCCAAGATGTGACTTTGAAACCCTCAGGATCTCAGCGCCCTTTTGTTCTAAACAAAGAATCTTGTAATTGGTTCCACTATAAAGAGGGATATAATGAAGTGACTGTGGGAGAAGATGGGGAGAATGGTTGTAGAATTATATAATCTCCTGGGCCCTGACCAAGTAGCTCAAAACTTCTTGAGGAAGACTGGCCTAGGTTGGGTTAAAAAGCAATAAATTGTTTTTAAATCCCAGAATTGTGTTTTCTAAAATTTGGATAATGCCTTCTGATCATGGAAATAAATGTGCATAACCTTGCCTCTTTTGCAGATATATACTTCAGACAACTACTCTGAGGAATTGGGCTCAGGAGACTATGACTCCATAAAAGAACCCTGCTTCAGGGATGAAAATGCCCATTTCAACCGTATCTTCCTGCCTACCATTTATTCCATCATCTTCTTGACTGGCATCGTGGGAAACGGATTGGTGATCCTGGTCATGGGTTACCAGAAGAAATTAAGAAGCATGACAGACAAGTATAGGCTGCACTTGTCAGTTGCTGACCTCCTCTTTGTTGTCACACTGCCCTTTTGGGCAGTTGATGCCGTGGCAAACTGGTACTTTGGGAAATTTCTGTGCAAAGCGGTCCATGTCATCTACACTGTCAACCTCTACAGCAGTGTCCTCATCCTGGCCTTCATCAGCCTGGACCGGTACCTGGCCATTGTCCATGCCACCAATAGCCAGAAGCCAAGGAAGCTGTTGGCTGAAAAAGCAGTCTATGTTGGAGTCTGGATCCCTGCTCTCTTGCTAACTATCCCTGATTTCATCTTCGCAAATGTCAGTGAGGGGGAGGGGAAGTATATCTGTGACCGCTTTTACCCCAGTGATTTGTGGGTAGTTGTGTTCCAGTTTCAGCACATCATGGTTGGCCTGATCCTGCCAGGTATCGTCATCCTATCCTGCTATTGCATTATTATTTCCAAGCTGTCCCACTCCAAGGGCCACCAGAAGCGCAAGGCCCTAAAGACTACAGTCATTCTCATTCTGGCTTTCTTTGCCTGCTGGCTACCCTACTACATTGGGATCAGCATCGACTCCTTCATTCTCCTGGAAATCATCAAGCAAGGATGTGAGTTTGAGAACACTGTGCACAAGTGGATTTCCATCACGGAGGCCCTTGCCTTTTTCCACTGTTGCCTGAACCCCATTCTATATGCCTTCCTTGGAGCCAAATTTAAAACCTCAGCCCAGCATGCACTCACCTCTGTGAGCAGAGGGTCCAGCCTCAAGATCCTTTCCAAAGGAAAGCGGGGTGGACATTCTTCTGTCTCAACCGAATCAGAGTCTTCAAGTTTTCATTCCAGCTAACACTGATGTCAGACTTTTTTATACAGTAAAGAACTTTTTTAAAAAGTTACACATTTTTTCAAACATGAAAGACTGACCATACTGTACAGTTTTTATTGACTGTTGGGTTTTGTCTTGTGTTTTAGTTTTTGTGACGTTTAATTGACTTATTTATATAAATATTTTGTTTTATGTTAATGAGTGTCTAGGCAGGACCTGTGGCCAAGTTTTTAGTTGCTGTGTGTCTGATTATAGGAATGTAGAAAAGGGAACTGAACATTCCAGAGTATGTAGTGAATCACGTAAAGCTAGAAATGATCCTCAGCTGTTTGTGCATAAATAATCTGTCCATTCCAGTGGAACATCTTTTTTTCCTGTTACATTGTTTGGTTATACTATGTGTTTTGCTATAGAAATGGCACTTATAACCAAAGCCCAAAGTGGTATAGAAGTGCTGGTTTGCCGGTTTTCAGAAGTTGACTTCAGCATCTACAATGTACAGTCTTGTATTAAGTTGTTAATAAAAGTACTTCATAAACTTTTCTTAATGTTATGTTCTGATTTCTGTTGACATCAGTTTGGCTGGCAGACACAAAAATAATAGACATGTTTTTGATATACCAGGTGCTGTCCTGGGTATTTTTGTTGTAATTTATGTAACTTGTATCACAGCTCTATTATTACTTAACATTTTATACAAGAGGAGAATACATAAAGCCTAAGAAACTCTCAAAAGACATATAGAAAGGAGCAGCTTTAAACCAACTAATATGACTTATCTGAAGCCTTAGCTACTTTCAGTGCAGATGGAAGCTTAGAGCTGTCCATCTAGTACCCATTCCTATAAAAAACCATCTTTCAGAAGGATATGTACCTAAAAAAGGAAAGCTATGCCATGATATTTGGCTTTTACTACTGTTTTCCCTTTGCATATCCATGTCAGTGCCATGCCAGGCATTATATGCTTTTCTAATCTAAACGTTTCAGGTATAGATAACATCACTGCTTTTTCACGGATGAAGGAACTAAGGTTCAGAGACTTTCCATAACTTGCATTTTCAAAAGGCAGAGCTAAGAGCTAGTACGGTTTATCGTTCCAGATTTTGCTTTTAACCATTGTACCACAAAACACCTGGTCATAAGTCAACTGAATTGTTATTGAAAATGAGGCCAAAAGTGAATGTTTACTTAATAAGATCAACCATACCTAAAATACCTTTCTTACAATATCTTCTATGCAAATCTCAACACTTTAATCTACTGCAACATCTAACACCTCAAGGGCTCCACCAAGCAGCTAAAAGTGAATATTGGTGCTTTTTTTAGAGCTTAAAGAAAGGTCCACAGAAGCAAGCTCCCTGCTGCCCATATTTTGCACAAGATTTTGGAGTGTTATGTAACCTCACCATAGCTATTTACACTACCATTGTGCAAGCCATAGACTCTTGAGTAAATTTCACCTCCGGTCTCCATTTAAAGAAAAATTTCTTAACCATAGTGGCCATACCTACCTCACTCTGGAACATAAACAGTGCTCTAGGCCTGCATTCAGATAATAAGTATGATATAATTAAGGCAATATTTGGTCTACATTTAGTAATTGTTTCTGGCACAGAAAATCCATTTTGGAGGAAAAATTGCAATGCCTTATCTTTCTAAGGCAAATCACATTTATTCAAGACAAATTATAGATCCTGTGAAGGGAAATAACTTAATTACTTAAAATAGAATCTAATTTGGCTATACATTTTTGCTGCAGTCTATGGATCTGGGATAATTCAGACTGGTATTCCTATTCCACTTGAGAACACAATTAGATTTTAGATAGGAAATTATCTTAAGGTTTCTTGATTTTTCTCTGAGAATCCTAATTGGATCACCCCTTCATTTAAGCATAGTTTTAGATGTACTCTCCCAAAGGCTTAGTGTTAAAGCCACAACCACTGTGACAGACTTCACTTGAACCTTTTCTATAAATATTTATTCTCCTGGAGACAATAGAAGAAGTCCTTGGAAGGAATTTTTTTTCTTTCTCATCTTGGCTTGAAAGGTCCTTAGCCCAGATTCCTCTCCTTTGCCGTGGAGTCACAACAAAAGGAACTGAGGCGAAACAAAATTCCCAGTGTCACCAGTCTTAATGGATATTTCATTCTCCCTTGGAACAAAGGTGGGATAGCTCTTTTTCAAAAAAAGAAGAAAAAAAAAGCTTTAACTCTCTCCCTGCCCCAAAAGCTGCTCCCAATCCTCTGCCTGGACCCTCCCATACTCAGAGCAGCACCAAAGCCTCCCTGTGTGGTTCCTCAGACAATCTGGGGAACTCTAGTATGAAGAAGCTGATTGTTCCCTCTCCTCTTCCTCTATGAATGAGGCCCTTGAAGGTCAGTAATGTAGATCTAGCTGAATAATGAAAGCTAAAATATTTAAATTGTATGCATGCTGCCAATAACCATACAAATATGACATCTGAATAACATTGTCCATAGCTGGGAGGAATGTGAATGTTTTGATCTTGCAAAGCTTTTGTTTTCCTAAATGCCACTTGGCAATTAAATTTATCTCCACCCTACTGTGGGCTTCTCAGACCCCTTTTATGGTTGTGTTAGGATGATGACTCCAGGTTACTTTTTAGGAGAATACAGGTTTTGTTGCAATAATTAAACAGTATAATTTTCTCCTAGCTTCTTATCAAATGTTTCATCAAAGGTCCAAAACTGAGTGTCATTGTTACCATATCATACTTATTTCAGAAAGGCAAGGATCTCTAGAGACAAAACTTGAAGTAGTTTAGAAAATAATCCAGTACCCTCCAACAGCTAGAAATGTAGCATTGCAACCCGGCATCCTAAGGACTGGCCCAGCCCACTCTGAGGAGGTCTTCTACCTGGCTGCTGACATGGCTTAGCCAGTTAGTGCTAGGGAAATCCACAAGTAGCCTGAGGAATGACCTTCCTTCCCACAAGCAAAGTTTAAAACGGATGTTAGTGGGTCTGTGGTCAATAAAGTAGTTAAATTCTTTCAAAGCAGTGGTCCTCAACTGGGGGCAATCTCCCCTCCCATACCCCCCCCCAACATTTAGTAAAGTCTGGAAACATTTTAGATAATCCTACAGGGGCAGGGGTGTGAGCACAGGGAGCAGTAGATGAGGTGCTACTGGCATCTAGTGGGTAGGGGTCAAAGAAACTGCTAAATGTCCTATGGTACTCCACATAGTATTCACAAGAGTTATCCAATCCATAGTATCAATAGTGCTCAAAGTTGTAAGCCCCTTTTCCGAAGTTAGAATAATTCAAATAAGGATTATGAATCCACAAAGAGATTTTTATCTGCTATAATCTGAACGTTTGTGTCCTACCAAAATATGAATATGAATATATGTTGAAATTCTAATCGCAAATGTAATGGTATTAAAGAATTAAGGCCTTTGGGAGACCGCTTAGCTCAAAAGAGCACAACGTTTATTATTGGAATTAGTGCCTTTACAAAAGATAAGTCAGAAAACTAGCTAACCCTTTCTATCAAATGAGGACATAGTTTGAAGTCAATATCTGTAAACCAGAAAGAAAGCCCTCACCAGATAATGGATCTCTTGGTGGCTTGCTCTTCAAATTTTGTAGCTTCCAGAACTATGAGAAATAAATTGCTATGGTTAAGTGCACTCAATTCATTCTCACCTACTCAACTCACATAATTCTTTTACACCTCATAATTCTTCTACACCCTTATCCCAATGTTCCTTCGTTATCACAACACAGTTCTGTTTATTTCTTCTTTTTTCCCTGATGGGCTGCCACATGAGATGCTTGGACCACATCACACAAAGGACAGGGTAACTGCTGAGGATTCTCTAATTGTCATAAAGTATTTATCTCTGTAAAGCCCATGATGTTTACTCATTTATTCCTTACCACTGCCTGTGACTCAATTTTGAAAACTTCCCATTTTTCTCCTTTTATTAAAAAAGTATGTAAACAAGGAATGACAAGGTGCCAGACCATTGTTCCATTGTTTGCAAGAGACTTGAGTTAATTTAAATCAATCCTATTAAGTTGGCCATTAAAATCTTCTAAACCTTCTGGAAAGAAAAATCCTCTTTCACCTGGAAAATTTAAGCTGGGTGCAGATTCAATTAAGGATTCACAATGTTAATACACAAGAAAAAAAATTTTTTTCTAAATCAAACAAAGGTGCTCAACCAAACTATACCAGGTGCTGAGTGTTTATGTGGCAGAACTCCCCCACCATTAAATTGATTTACATATAGCAGTTCAACTAACCAGAACTCAACTCATCAGAACTCTTAATTAAAGGGAATTACTTCCTCATATTTGACTCTGTTAGACAGAAAGTACTAGATATTGAGAGCCATTAAATTTCAAGTACTCAGGATACAAGAGCCCATCAGTCAGATATTGCTGTCTTAATTTTCAGGAAAGGACACTAAAATAAGTTAAACTATGAACAAGAGTTATGGTGTTTCTACTCTGTGCATTAAAAATGGCATTAAAACAGAACCCTCCAAGTTTTAGACATGTCCTTCAAGTTCTCAATGTAGTTGGTCCAAACTTTTTCTATTTCTCCATCAAGTCTTTTGTGGTAGCAGTAAGTTACTGTTTACCCTAAGGTCTTATTACACATCAAGATACTTTTACTATTTAATCTTCATAATAGCACTGCAGGGCAGGTATTTGTAGTGGTTTGTGTTCCTGTGGGCCTGCCCCAAATTCAAGCAATCATAGCCGTTACCAAATCTAGCGTTTATGATTGTTTCCTTGTCTAGCGCTCGGATTGGTGGTGTGGGTGTTTCACCCACCCAGGGGTGGAACCAGGATACGAGATAACCTCGGGAAGCAGGTGTGACTGTTTTCCCTGTCCTTGAACGGTGCCCCGTGCCATCCTGCCGCTTAGAGCCAATAGAGTATGGTCTGTAATAAATAAACCTTCCCTTCCCTATCTTTGGGTGTTAGGTATTTTGTCTCAACAAGAGAAGAGTAACTAAGACAATATTCTTATTTACTTACTTTACACAGGGGGAAACTGACTCGTAGAACTCCTTATAAACATGACCCAAAGTCACATATTTAATGAACAATAAAGCCTAGATTTGAAATCAGGCAGTCTGACAGCAGATATACCCTCTGAAGCACAAAAGACTGTTATTTCTTTGTTTGCTATGATGTCAGCTAGTACTCAAGGTAATAGCCATGAAATCAAAAAGATCTTTCATGCTGTTTATACTCTATTGGACATTTTTATCTGATTGTACTTTTTGGATTTATTGTTGTTGTTGTTGTTTTGTTTCATTTTATTTTTAGGGCAGAATATATTTATTGAAAGAAAGAAAGCTTCTGTCCAAGACAGAGACAGGAGCTGTCCAGAATGGGTTGGCAAAGCCCTAGCCTTTATTGTGTTTTGAGACAACGTATTGCTATATAGTCTGGGCTGGCCTTCGAACTTACTGTGTAGCCCAGGCTGGTATCAAACTTGCAGAGATGCTCCTGCCTCAGCTTCCCAAGTGCTGAAATCACAGGCATGCACCACCATATTTGGCTTATGATTGTATTACAGCTCAGAGCCAGAATGATCCTACATTGACTGTTTTATAGTCATTCTTTTAATGAACCACTTATTGAACAACAGTCTGGACCATGCAAGTGTGAAAGTTACTTATGGTGGAGAGGAAGATGCAGTCTTTTGACATTCTAGATGTGTCAGAAAGTTAGCTAAATGACTCTCAGACTTTCTAGCTTTCAACACTTTAAAAAATCAAAGTTTCTAACCAGCCATCTAACTTCCTCTTGCAGTCAACTCCCTATATCCATAGGTTCCATATTCACAGTTGCAACCAAGTGTGGATTGAAAATATTCAGGAAACAATTATATCTGTACTGAACATTTACAGAATTTTTCTTGTTTATTTCCTAAACAATACATAGTATAAAAACCATTTATGTATGTAAGCATTTACATTATAGTAAGTATTAGAAGTGATGTAGATTATTTACAGCATGCAAGAGGATATACACACGTTAGATACAAAAACTACATTGTTTCATATAGGTGACTTGAGCATCTATAGATTTTGGTATCCACAGGGGGACTTGGAGTCCATCCTTGATGTATATACCAAAGGATGACTACAGTTAATACTCTCTCGTGCTTGCTTCTTTCCTTCCCCATTTAAGTGGGAGTAGAGCCCAGGCCATCTCACAAAGTGGGTTAGAGGCCCCTAATCCTGGTCTTCTTTCTATTTCATAACCCAAGAAAAACCATTCACGTCATGAAGATAAGAACAGGAATTTTGCCAAACCATAGGATATGAGAAAAGTCCCGAAGGTAGTTTCTCGGCCTTCTTTCCACAGGAGACAACTTGTTAGGCCCCTGGGACTGAAGAAGGAAATCAAGACCATCATTTTGGATTGCATCCCACTTCCTCTGGCAAATCTACTCAGTCTCTGTCAGTCCAGCTTTTCCATCTCAAATTCTTAACACATGAAGTCTACAGCATATAAGCTCATACAAATAAAGGCTTTGGAAAAGTTAAAAGCAGCTAATTGTATATGCCACCATTTTAAAAATAAATTTTGTTTATCAAATAACATTTTAAGCACTAAGATCTTTACAGCTAAACATGGTGAATTAATGAAGATCTGATTTGATTTGATTAAAAAACAGATTTCATACAGTTGTGCCAATGTGGGCTAAAATTATGAAAGTTAGCACGTTTGTTTAGAATTTGATGTTTTCTGAAGCCAGAATCAAGAGCGTGAGTCCCATTGGGGCTACCTTTATAGAAACCTTACACATGAATGTGTAGAAGCTTTTGCTGTTATTTTGTTTGTTTGTTTTGCAGTACTAAGAATGAAACCCTTGATCACAGCATGCTAGGCAAATACTGTACTACTGAGCTACATCCCCATGCCAGTGTAAGTTCTATGACTGTAAAAATTATCTCTGTCTTGTTCATGGCTGTATTTCCAGTGTCTAAAACAAGAATCCCAAGTTTTTTTTACATAAAGGGCCAGACAGTAAATATCTTAGGTTCTGTGGGCCACACGGTTTCTGTCATAAATATTCAATTCTGCCATTATTGCAAGAAAGCATTTATACATCATACATAAATGAGTGTGACTCTGTTCCCTTAAAACTTCATTTGTGAAAACCAAAATTTGAGTTTTGTGGAATTTTCACGTGTCACACAAAAAAAATTTTAAACCTTTTAAAAATGTGAAAACTGGACTTTGTTCCTGGGTTGTAGAAAACAGGTAGCAGGCCAGAGTTGAGATGTAGTCTGTAGTTTGTTGACTCCTGATTTAGATAATGCTTAAAATATAGAAAATATAGTATAAATATGACAAATATGAATGAACCAGTGAGTGTAATTCAAGCTTAAGGCAGTGGGAACCCTAGAAAACTAATGACTTTTATCTGTCCACATAAATATGACACCATTTGTAAAACACTTTACCATTCATGAAATGGCTTTCCTGGGGAAGGACTCAAGGTGGGATTGTAAACCCATTTGCCATATTGGTTGGGAATATGATAGACTACTGAGTCTACTATTTCAGGAAAAAAGTTCTGGGAAGAGAACTTTTTACCACCTTTGTGCAGCTCTGTCTCTCTCATCTCAGGAGTGAGGGTGAGGATGACATGTCCTTCTGGGTCTCCCCATCACTATAGCACTGAGAGCTCCCCATAACTACAGCACTGTTGAGGCTCATGCCTAACACTCCTCAGAAGCAAGCAACATCTGATTTGCCCCAGCCAAGTGATAATCACCAGTCACAACTTTAGCAGTGACACCCCAGTCAGTAAATAATACAAAAGGAAACGCTTCATCTATGCAAATGGATAGTGTTTAAAGCCCAAGAAAGTACAGAAAGAGATTTTGGACCTGACCTCAGTTTTTAGGGAAAGGAAAGTAATTCTGCAGCTTTCTGTTAGCCTTCAGGTGACTCATGGAAATGTCAAAATTAATCTCCAGGGGTTTGCTGTTATTTTTCTCTTTTACTTAAGATGTGTCCACGTGAGCTTCATTACTGTATAGAACAGTTCTCCTAAGGTGAAAAGCCCAACTTCTGTCTCAAATGAGAAGACATGAGATGAAGTTGAAGAAATTAGTTGCTTTGAGCTTTAAAATGGGTTTTATGGTGGATCTGTATGACAGAATGAAGATGCCTGCTGAGACCCCACGCACCAGAGTTAAGGAAGACACACCCTTTGGACTAATGCCCTCAGGGAAAGATCCCTGGCTGGGTTGATTTATTATCAGTATGGAGTGGAGAAGAAAAAAGAGGTCTGGATATAGTAAATAAAATGGGAAAGAACAATGTGCCTTTTGTGAAACAAAAGAGAAAACACAACTGATAAACAAAAATATAAAGAAATGTCGACCTCACTGGCATCCAAATAAATAGAAACCAAAAACCACACATGCTGCTTCTCATGTACTAAATTAGTAAATATTTTTAAAGTAAGAGTGTTCCAAGTGTCAGTGTGCAATGAGCCATACACCACCTGGCACTGCTAGTCAGATGGAAGCTGGTTAGACACTTCTAAAGCCATGGCAAATACTCTGAAATCCTTGATGCGCATCCCTCTTGATAAAGAGATACTGTTTTTGGATATCTAACTTCAGGAAACAAATCTTAAATCTTAAAAATGCTTTGTGTATAGGTTTGACAGAGTGGCACACTCTTGTGATTTCAGCTATCCAGGAGACAGAGACAGAGAGACCACAAATTTGAAGTCAGCCTGGGCAATTTAGCAAGATCTTGTCGCAAATAAAAGAGCTGAGAGTGACCTACATAGAGCAAAACCTTGAGGTCAGTCTGCATCACCACAAAGGGAGAGAAAGAAAGAGAAAGGAGAAGAGAAAAGAGAATTTGATTTTGTATACAACATTGAGTTTTGCATTTGTAATAGTCCAAAACTAGCTTTCATCTTTTTTTTTCTTTTTCTTTTTCTTTTTGGTACTGGGGATTGAACTCATGACCTCACTCTTGCCAGGCAGGCGCTTATGCCACTGAAGCTTTCATCTTAATATCTGGCAACAAAATGAGAATTAAGGGAATGATGGTTAATCTACACAATGGAATATTATCCAGCTTCATAAATAAATAAAAACCACTTAAACATTTATGATGTGTGAAATGAAAGAAGCAGTTATAAAACTGTGCATATTATCTGATTACAGATATGTTTTAAAGTCAATTCATATTTTAAAAGAACATAAAATGCTAATAGCAGTTTTGAGTCATGTTTTGGGGTGTTTTTAAAATTTTTTAAAAATTTGTTTTTTATTTTTCAAACTTACTAGGATGAATAATACAAAGATAATCAGCTTATTTTAACAGGTGTAGGACAAGAAGAAAAAAATACAGTTCCAAGCTCCCTTTTAAGTTGTAAGTACTCCACATGGAACTTGGTCTTTTCTTTCATTTAATAAATTCAGTATCCAAGAGCTGAAGTGGAAAAACAATATATATATATATATATATATATATATATATATATATTCTAAATACCTCAAGGTATTTAGAATCTAGTGGTAAAGTTTACCAGTAGCAGAAATCCTAACACTTTATTCCCATGTATCCTTGATCCAGTCCAGTACTTCTAAACTAATAGTCAAGATTTCGAGAAATTATTCTAGAGAATTCTAAAAGTAAACGAGAATGAAATTCAGGCCAGAGAGAGCTCATCATGAATGAACGTGTTTCAATCAATTCTTAGTCAAGGCATCATCTTTACAAGTCTAGTCCACTGAGGCTGTGGTAGAATCAACACAGATCTGAGTTCTCTCAAAGAATTTTGCTCAGAGAGGTCAAGTCTTTCAAAATCCACAGGAAAGTAAACATACTAGAAAACCCTAAAGGAAATCTCTGAAAGGGTCAGGCATTCATACTTGACGGCAGTAATGTGGGGCCTGAAATGGGAACAATGTGTAAGTGGTCAACCCTAAATATTCCATTTTTGTATTGTATTAGAAAGGAAATATCATGTTGAGGAAGAACTTCCTTCATTCTAATAAGTCCCCAAAAATATAGCAGCTCGTAACAATGGTGGTTTGCAGCATGTTATATAATGCAAAGCTCTGAGGTGGGAAATGCCAGCAGAAACAGATCAAGGTTCACTTTTGTTCAGAGGATTTGCAAATTGATTACTTTATGTTTTGAGACAGTCTCAAAATCAGATTGAAATCAAGGATTAGAAAGGAAAAATAGTAACTTTGATTATGGTTAAAATGAAATTAACATATTAATAAGTATGCTATAGCAATTTTAATTATTGTTACCCAACTGTGAATATAAACACTCCTCAAAAGAGCATATGTTTTCATGATATTTTATCTAGTTTGATTTAGATTTTAATTTCACAAGGTAAAAAATCTTTATTCTTAGTTTGAAGAATCATTCATGATTTGGATCTATGATATACTTAGTTGAGCATCATGAGTTTACTCAGAAATTACTAGAGAAGTTGGTTTTTTACATGCACATATACAACTTTTTGGCTAAAAATTCAACATTTGAAGAAACATTTTTTTTCTTACTCCATGCAATTTTTATTTTCCATTGTATTTTATTCTTTTTTTAACATTTTTTTTATTTAAAGAGAAAAAAAAAGGAAAAAGGTAGAAATATTACAGAATTTCAAGAAAAGAAGTTAAACAGTAAGATGTATTTTATGCTTATTAGCATCCAAAATAAGTTAAAATGCCTTATACCAGAGTTTCTTTTTGGCAGTTTTAGGCCCTCTGCTATGGGTTGAATTATTTCCCATCAAAATTTGTATGTTAAAGCCCCCACATTTATTAGCTTTCCTTCTGCTTCACTAGTTTTCTCAGTTGCCTTTGCAAGCCTATCCTTCTCTACTCAAATTTTACTTGATGGAGACCCTCAACATTCAGCTCTTGGCCCTCATTTTTACCTACTGTACTTGACTTAATCATCACCCATGATTTAATCTGGCCAAAGAGTTTAACAGAAGTGATGTGGGCCATTTCCAGCTGGTGGCCCTAAAATCATTTTCTCTCTGCTGTCCGGGATGCTGAAACTGAACCCACTCATTTAGACCCAAAAATAGAAACTTTTTATTTAGGATAGCAAAACTGCCTTACCAACCCTGCACTGTGTACCTATGGCTTATTATGTGAAAAAGAAATGACTCATATTCTTTGAGCCACTGTCCTTTGGGATTGTTTAATATAGTAGCTTGGACTGGACTATTACTTACTACAGGTTCTTTCCTATCACTAGCCACAGCTCGTGTACCGTCTCTTCTTCTCCATTTGCTCCTTTATTCTTTATTGGGTTGATTCCTGTCCCCTCTATACTAAAGGAAGTTCTTGAAAGCTGAATCTGTGCTGGTGTTGTTCACCTCCATACATTCAGCAGCATCATGGTGCCCATCACATAGTAGTTGCTCAATAAATCTAATACTCCTTGAAATTACATAAGTAGAAGAGAAACACAATGAGAACAATGGTTAAGGGAAAAACATACCAGAAAGAAATAAGTAAAATTGATTTTAGTTGGATGTATTAGTTTACCAGTTCTACCATAACAAATTCTCACAAACTGTGAAACTTAAAACATCTCAATCCCTAAATGCATCAAGTGGTTCTCACCTGTGATCAGCCTCTTCAACCTTTATGATATTTATCCCGATTACCTAGTTACCCAATTATCCCCATTCTTCAAGGCATGAAACCAATCTTTGAGAAGCCACAGTTGCATTTTTGTGTTAGTTTTTCTCTGCTAAGGATAGAGAACACGTTACATATATTCCATATCCTCAGTGAGCTAATAAGAATTAGTCAAGTACCCAACCTAATGGCTACCTGATAGTTATTAACTAATGCACAAATGTGTTACTTTCCAGCTACAATAATTGGAAATAGATGCTTAGCACTTTAGATCTGATTAAAATCTCCAATTCACACATGAAAAATCTAACATCAACGAGATATGAAAATGTTTTGCCTGTGTTTAAAAAAGCATGCAAATTAATATTCAACCACATTTTTATCAGTGAGCACCACTGAAATACTGTGCCCCACTAATAGCATTTTCAAGAAGCATCCTTTTGCTTCCATTCCATCTAGTGTTACCAATCACACACCTGTTAGGCACTGGTGTCAGGTTCTGTGATTATGAACAAGATAAAATCTGCCCTCTGGAACACAGTATATTAGAAATTAGAATCTGCACTGACCCTTCCCTTCCAGATATCCAGCTATGTGACAGTGAACAGTGAAGTTCATGCACATAAATAAAACTGACTGATTCAGGTAATAAACCCAACAAATTCACCTGCCTAAACTGACTTTTACCTGTCTCATCACAACCATCTACTCTCCTGCTGAAAATTAGGTCAAACTTAGTGTAAACTATATTGAATAAAAATTAAAGTATGAATATGCTGAATATAATTAGCTTTTTGAAGTTGTTTAGCTGTTCTCTAAACAGCTCTGTGATTATGGAGATATGTCAATCATCTTATTGTAAGATACAGATTAACTTATAGCAATCTATATCATGGTTTAGAAACAAATGGACCAGAGATATTCTTAACCAGCTTTTAATCTTCTTAGTAATTTTTATTTAAGCACTAGAGGTGTTGTGGGTACATTGAGATAAGGGAGGATTTGTTAAACCTTGGAATGGTGTTGAGGAATCTCCTTTTACATGTACCTCCTTGGGCCATTAAGAAGCCATTCTCAAATTGTGCAGTACCATTTTACATTGATCCAGTGGCACAGCTCACAGAAAACAGGAGGCTAATAGAGTGGGAGCTCTCAAGCACACTATTGCCCTTCCACATGGTCTACTGGGAACCTCCTCTCCTACGTAGGGCCTCACTAAAGAGGAGTCTATGAGATCACAGGAAATGGCCACACAGAACCTGGGTCTGAGGTACCCATGACCATGCTCTTTGCATCTTGAACCTCAGGAGTCCATATCCTAACAGCCTACATCTATAGGTCAGGCCCAGGAAGTTTTCCTAGTCTTCCTCCTTAGGACACAACATTTTTACCCATATGCACACTCTGAGGTCCAAGAATGTCAAGGTACAGCTATTTGTGGAGGAAAATAGAACTTGGATGGGCCAGTTAGAGTATCCCAAACTCCAAGAAAGCAGAACATTAACATGTGAAATGGAGACAAGAATGAAAAGAGCAGGCTTCATCCTCCACTTGGACATTTGCTTAAAGGTTAGGAGTCAGCCAGTTCCAACCCTTGTAAAGTGGGTTACAATAGAAAGCATCTTTATGCCTCATGGCTATATTACTCTATACAACCGATTCCTCACAGGATTGCTCCAATAGAAAACATCCATGGCGGGGGATCTGCCAAGAAAAGGGCATTGTGACATTTCCACACTTTGGTACCTCACTGCTGAGGTGGAAAGGAGTCTGTCAAGGAAATATAAAGAAGTATAAATTTTCCCTTTGAAGGTATGATATTTGGGTCTGCTGAAATTAACTGACAATAGGCAGATTAACAGGAGAAAAAGCATACGATTTTATTAACATGCATACATGCTTGGGTATCACACAAAATATGAAATCCAAAGAAGGGCCACACGGTCAGCTTCAAAAGTCTCTTCATTGGGGAGAGAGAAGTAGAGGGTGTAAGTAATTTCAAAAAGAGAGTAAATGACTGAGTGGAGACAATAGCGGGGGACAATATGGACATTATGGGCTGCAAGTATGGTAGCAAGTCTAGTCCTCCTTGCAATGTGCATCATTTCTCAAGAAGGGATTTTTACAGCCATGAAGTAGCTTCTAGAGGAGCCAGCTTTTAGGTTATCTAGAACTCCAGAGAAATCACTTTCCTGTTGTTTAGAAAGAAAGAGGATTGAGAGACAGGGAAATGCGGAAAGGTCAGAGAGATCCTGAGACTGCTTTAAATCAGCCGGTCAAAGTGCCAGTCTTCAAGGTAGCATTTTCTGAGCTCCAACAGAAGCACTTGGGATGTGGTTTGGATTATGAAATGTCCCCCAAAACTCACATACAAAATTTGGCTGCCAGCTAATGGACTTCATTGGGAAGTGACTGGTTTACAGGGGCGCTAACTTCCTTAAGTGCTTTAACCCACTGATGAAGTCATAATTTGATGCCATTACTGGGAGGTGATGGAAACAGGAAATGAGACCTAGTAGAAGGGAGGGACCATGAGGGTGTCAATTTTGGGACAATATCTTGCCCCCAGCCCCTTCCTCTTGAGCTTTTTCCCTGTTTCCCACCTACCATAAGGTGAACTGCTTTGCTCTGCCATGTCTGCCATACCCTTCTGCCGTGATATTTGTGCTGCCATGTAGGCCAAAAGCAATGGAGCCAGCCAGCCATTTCAAAAAGCTCTAAAACCATGAGACAAAATGGACCCTTCTTCCATTTGTTTATGTCAGATATTTTGTCAAAAAGATATCTGACACAGTGTCTAAACCTTACTTTGAAAATGAGTTTACTTTTTGGCTAAGATTCTTATTCTACTAAGGGCAGAATGGATCCTTAACACTTTAAAACAAGCACTTTAATTGTTCCAGCAAGATGATAATAAATACAATAAAAATTACAAGCATTATCTGAAAATGTCTACCTATCTTTTCTTTGTTCACCCTCCCTTCCCCATCCTCCTTTGCTTCTTTTCCTCCACTGACATACAAGCGGCCAGTGTGCACATGCTAATGAAGTACCCAGGCACTTAAGGATCTTAATTCCAAATCATAAGACCCTAAGAAGGACCTCAGCTGCCATCCATAAATTTTTATCTAAAGCAGGATAAAAGTGGAATTCATTCAGCATAGAGCCAGTGCAGTGAGGAAAATAATTGTCAATTCGAAATACTTATGTGTGTCCTTGCCCTTCCTGAGCTCATAACTTCCGCACATGCTTCATAAGGTCATCTCGTAGTTAATGCTTCTTCCTTCTAGGAACAGCTTCATAAACCCCCCTGAAATGCAGGTATCACAGATGATTTGGGAATGGAAATACAGAGGCAACTCCCTACTTTCTCTAATTGGAATGGCTAATTTGGCTGTAACAGCAGCTCTATCCAGATGCTCAGATTTGGTTCAGAGTATGGAAATCTGTAGTGAAGGGATTTACTCAGGATGCTGAACAAAGAAAGCCATCATTATCTATGATCAGGAAAAAGTATTCTAATTAGTGCTAATATCCTCCTGCTGAGCTTGCTGTCATCCACATTTTGATCCCGTCCTTGATTTTCCAGGATCTGATGTCCTGGATACATGCAAACAAGGATCAGGGAACTGATGTGGGCAAATGTGACGCTGAGGCTAGGAGTGCTGTCCAGAGGGAAACTGATGGCTTTAAAATGCCATCAGTATGGATTTTACCTAATGAAATCTTCATAAAACTTGACCAATAGGTATAAGTCTAATGCACTCAATTTATAAACACATAAAAACAGGTAGTAACTGAATAAAAGAAAGAGAAGGATATATGGAACATTGTCTTCTATCATGTGAATTAACATTAGGTTCATCAGCAAATGAATCTGAAGTACATGGATATCCATTAAGTCTTGAAATTTCTCAACAATAAATTAAAACTCAAAGGGAGATCAGACACAAGTCAACACATAATAAATCCTCTTTGATGATGTCAGCGACAGGTGGAGGTACAGGTGAGTCTTCCCCAGGATTCCTTCCTTTTCACTCAGGCCCCTGAGGTAAGCGCCTTGATGTTCTAATATGAAAGTCAAAGAAAAACCCAAAGACTAAGAAAGAGAAACTTGATGTTCACAAATCTCACATGGAATGGAAGGAAAAGAAAGATCCTAGCAAGCTATAAATTTCCCACAGAACTGGGGCACATTGTCTTTAAAAGTTAAGGGACTTAACGGACTCAGCTGAAACCCTCCATATGATGTTTTCTTAGTACTGGGCACTCTGCCAGTCACACATTTTTTTGTCACACATGCCATGTGGGACTCATGGTCAGAGCCAGGCTTAAGGAGAAGCCAGGCGGGCAGTTATCCAGGAGGGGTAATCTGAACAGAAAAAAGGAAAGTTCTCTCACCTCCTTCCAAAGTAAAAATGACCATAATTGTCAGCAACAATGCTATAAACATCTGAAATTTCCATACATTTCAGTCATCCATCCCTTAAAACACTCTTTAAAAACTTTTTTTTTCAACCCTGGAGGTAGAAGTCAATATATATGGACAGCACTAAAGCTTTCTGACAAAATCAAGGTTCATCTCCTGATTCCAACTATTATTTGGATGCTGGAGTTCTTGGCCAAAAAGCAAAGAAAATCTACCATGTGTTTGGCCATTTTACAATAACGCTGCAATTTGAATCCAAATATACTCCCTTACTATGAATACTTACCATGAAACTATGCAGTAATATATTAATTATGTATCTTGCTCCTTATAAAACTCAGAGATTAACTCACTAATAATAGTTGGTGAGAAATAAGAGGATTTTATGTGGGGTATGTTCCATAGAAAGGAGTATTTTCTAGTTTTATTATTTATTAACAAGCAAATAAATAGACTTCTGCTTTCACAGTGTAAATCTAGCCTCCATCATTTTCTGTGTAATTTCTCTGTCCACTGAGAACTAGGATAGAAACAAACATGAATAAATAAAGGAAATGTTAAAGTTAAATACCAAGAAGCCAAAATAAATAGTGAGGTAAAGCAGGGAAGGGGGGGGGAGTATATTTTAGAAACAATCCTCCACCCTTGCTGCTGTTTTCATGATGATATTGTTGTCAGTGGTGATGTTTGTAATGGAGGAAATCCAAGCAAATCAGAGCTTTTCCTCATCTTGTAGATAATTATAAGTTACCAGGGAGAGGGAAGTGGGGGATTAAGAACTGAGGTGAAAGAAATGAAACCGTAACATATCTCCAGGTGAAGAATTCTTTATTTTCATTGCCCAGCTTTGGTAAGTGCTAATTTACAAAGAAAAGAATTAAGGAAAATGTACAAAGAGCAAAGGCTATCACCTTAGCCAGGACAGGTGAGACCCGCCTCCCAAGCTCTTGCTCAGCTAGGTTCGTTATCAGTAATAATAAAAAAATTCACTTACTCTTTCATTCAGCAAATATTTATTGAGAACCTCCTATGCGCCAAGAATTGTTCTAGGCTGTTAGAATTCAAAGGTGAGTAGAGACAGGCAAGATTTCCTTCCATCCTTCATCTCCTTACATACTAGAACTGAAACAAGTAAGCAAATAAGCAAACAAGAAAATTTCTTCTTGTAGTAAGTGTTAAGAAGAAACTAAGCAATAATATAAAAAAAAAGTAGAGATGACAGCTCATCAATAATTCATTCATCTCTCAACAAATATATACTGGGTAATCAGTTAGCTTTTGTAGCATAACAGACACCCTAAAGTTAGTACCTAAAAACAATCACTACTTCTTCATATTGGGTGACCTGGGATGGATCCAACTGGACAATACTTTTAGTCTCATTGAATCTACTTACGCCTCTGCAGTTGGCTATTGGACATCCACACAGTGTACTTCTGGGAGTTGGCTGGTCCCTTTTTAGAGTATAAGGGAGACTGGGCCTATGTCTCTCACCTTGCAGCAGACCAGCCCAAACTCATTCACATAAAATTCCCAGAAAGACAAAAATGTCCAGTCTCTTGAAGTCTATAGATGCCATGTATAGCTCCTTCCAAATTGCACAGTCAAAGCAAATCACAAGGCCAGAAACTGCAAAGTCATGTTGTAAACTGTGAGCATAGAGGAAATGGAAGAAATTGGGGTTTTTGCAATATAGCACATGCCCTAGAACAAGCTGGGCACTGAGGCAGCAGTAAATGAAGCAAACACAACTCTTTTCTTCTTGGAGCGTCTGGTCTGTTATCTATGTTTGAGCTGCTACTGAGTAAAATGCCTGCCTACACTCTAAGAAAATAGATACCGAATGGTTGTTTACCTGTGGGACATAAATGTTGATTTCATTAATTAGCACTTGGCACTTGAGACAGGAGATTCTGCCTACTCAACACGGGACCTATTAACACGCCTTACTGTGAATAGAACTAATTACTAAAATTGGATTCTAACCAAGCCACCCTCAGTTGCTTTTCTATATAGTGCCAATCCTATTGAGCAAACGACTGTCACAATTCTGTTAAAATCCTGTTTTAAGACAAAGTCATTTATTCATTTGTTCATTGCCTCAGACTCCCAATTGCATCTGGTGCCCCTGGACTGGAATTATTTGTGCAGAAGGTGGCCTTTGGGGTTGTGGCTTTCTCCTGAAAAATGACTTCCAGCAAACATGCGGCAAGCTGAAGGGCCAGGAGGCCTGGCCAAGGCCTGTTGGTTGTCCACCTCCCAGATGTCAGAGCCCAAAGACAGAAGGTGATTGTCTCCAAAAGACCTCCTCCGTCAGCACTACAGGGGAGCAGCCATGTGGTAGACATAACAGTCTTCGCTCTGCCAAGGCCCTGTAGAACTCACCACAGGGCCAAAACTCAGAAGAAAACTTGCCAAAGTTTAGCAGAAAGACCAAGAAAATTCATTGCTTTCTTTTAATTAGTCTTCCTGGAAAATGGGGCTGCTGCCACTTTCCTACTCTTAGATTATACAGAATACATGTCCTTACATGACTACTCATATTAGAACTGTCAGTCAGTGTACCACAGTAGGGTTATAAGAATAAAGACAGTGGCTCTGTCCTCAAGATACTTGTTGGCTTGTAGAAGTGTACAGTGAAGCTTCTTAAGGTCTGAGAGTGCAATTATCAAATGGTTTTATTTAGTCACACAGAGAGAGCAGGCTCATAAAAAGCATGGGTGTTTGAATACGTTAATACTTTCTGTAACTTAGAAGAAACACACTGTTTGAACTGAAGACATTAATATTGCCTTTGTCATCCTTTTATGCCAAAATTCTTTAGCCAGAGGGTTAAACATTTCAGATGAGCCCAACAGTACAGAGATTATTCCTTCAGAACTGGAGGAGGGGAATTTTTTATGTTCCAAAATGGAATTCTCACGGCTAAGTGAGGTTTTATGCACCCCGGGGAAAGACTGAAAAAATAAAGACAGGCAGGCTCCTCTCAGCTCTGCCATCTCATTTCTGCCACACTTGGAACACATTCTACGGTCACCACTTCCACGTCCTTGTTTGTAGTATTGCCTTCACCTGCCAACCACTTTCTTTCTGCAGATCCAGATTCAAATCTGAGCTAAGAGATATTTTTCTCATGAAGCTATACCTGAAAGACCTTGAAGTCTCACCTAGCAAGGCTTTATCTCAGCTTCCTCAAAGCTCTCTAGTATTTATCAAAACTTTTTGTGTCATGTTCCTATTGTTTTCCCATATAATGCCAGAGGCACAATAGGTTCTTAATCAATATTTGTTGAAAAATGAATCAATTAAAAGTATGGAAGTAGAAAGGGAAGATAAATAGAAAAGCAAGCAAAGAGAAAAAGAGGGATGGAGAGTTAATAACCACCAACTGATATATATATATAAGGATTTCTAGGAGAAAGCCACTACTACCCAAAAAGCCAAAGCAGTAAGAGTATATTTTAGGAATTGGCAGATTCCATTTCTGGTGTCAATGATTTTCTCAGAATGCAAATCCTCTCACCAGGTCTAAGATCCAGCAATGCAGGGAGGAGCCATAGACTTTCCTCTTTGTTTTGAAATGTGTAGAAACCAAGATACTGAGACCAACAGGACATACTACCACCACAAAAGAATCTAGGAGAAACTATTACAAACCAAACATTAGTGCTACCAGTCCCATAAGACCAATCTAACTTCAGATAGTATGCAGACTTGCTCATGTCAAAATAATAGCAAGGTAGGTCTTCAGTGGCAACAAAACTTCCTCTAGGTGATCTAACATGATGATTCCAGATCACTCCAGAGCAGGAAGGAAGGAGGAAGGTTTTGGAAACCCTTTCCACTGTGCCAGTTATGGGGACCACTGCAGTTAGTCCCCAATCTCTTGCCAAGTGTTATGGCATGCGCTGGAGAGAAAGAAAGCAAGAGAAAAATTTGAGGTGCAGGCAGGGATCTGGGACTACCAGTTGCTCTTGGAGAACAAAAGGCCATGAGTCACGCAGAACCTTAGAATTTCTTCATTACATCTGAGTCAAGGCCAATGAGTGAAGGGCAGTGAGACAGTAACAGTGACTGCTATGAGCTAGTAAAAAGAACAAAGCATTCATGCAAGGAAAAAGACAAGGACAAGGATGAGACGGGGGCAATATGGAAATGTAGTTTCCCCTGGTGTCTTTACTACCTTATCTTGCACCATGAGCACCACAGCAGTCCTTAGCCCTAGGGCTTCCAGCTGGGACCAGAAAAAGAGCTGAGTTTCTGCATTCCTGTCTGGCCCAAGGGCAGGACAAAAACAGCCTTCAATATCCCCAGACTCAATTTATAGTTCCTGATCCTCAATAGGAAAGGATATTACAATGTGGGAGCTAAGAATCCCCCCAGAGTCCTATTTTACCTCTGTACCAGCTTTTTTGCATGTCTGCCCTTCTTTTGAGCAATAACACACCACAAAAAAACAATGGGGAAAGGAGAAGTAGCAACCTCACCCAAGACAAAAGAGGCCCCAGGCCGTGCTGCTCTGTTAATCATTAAATCAAGGCTTTTCTACAATCCCTTCCTGACTCTCTCTCTCTCTCTCTCTCTCTCTCTCTCTCTCTCTCTCTCTCTCTCTCCCTCCCTCCCTCTCTCTCTCCCTCTCCCTGTGTGTGTGTGTGTGTGTGTGTGTGTGTGTGTGTGTGAAGTAGAGTTTCACTATGTAGTTCAGGCTGGCCTTGAACTCACTTTGTAACTGAAGCTGGCCTCCAACTCACAATGGTCCTCCTTGCTTCAACCTACTGAGTGCTGGAATTACAGGTGTGTGTAACTATGCCTGGCTCTTTCCTGCCATCTTTAAGTTACATCCTTCAGCCCCTGATAGTACTTCTCAGGTGCCCAAAGCATTTCCTTATGTTTTCTTGAAATAGCCTTCAAAAAATCACAACCCAGTTTACTAGAGAGATTTGGTGGTGTTTCTATTTTTTGTGTGGAAAGCTAACAGGTGAGAGGTTAAATGACAGGTCCAAGTTCACAATCAAGTGAGAGAGACCTAGGTACTTTCAGGACAGGACACTATTTTGATGATCTGTGGCCCATGCATTTCTCTCTCCAAACACCCCTTCCTCTTTCTGCTGCCTCTATAACACCTTGCATTACTTCTTCGGTAGATTTTCAGCTTTCAATCTGTCTCTGAAGCCAGACTCTGCCTTACCTGTATTTATTCCACTCACAGCACATTGCCTGATGCACACAACATATCCAATAAATATTTGTTGAACAATTAATAAATCTAAGATGGACATAGTTGTGAATACATCTATGTTCAAATTTCTGGTTTTTAGGATAAAACTGTAGTTGTAAAATTATTTTAACCCATTTATAAATTATTGTTAAATCATATTACTGAAAGAAGTCTGAAAGATACTTAAGCATCTTTAAAGTGACATCAGACAATTAGAAATACAACATTGAAAGGAAATTTAGGAATTGCCTACCAAAAACTAAATCACTTGATGGATGGGGAAACTAGGACCTGAGAATGGTTTGTCCAAAGTCATAGGATGTTGGATTAGTCAGGAGAAAGTCACCAAGGAGACTGCTATGTGTCCCATCTGCGTAAGAGAAGATCCAAGACAGTGTGGTCTTTTAGGAGCTCAGAGAAGAAAGTAAAGGAAGAAAGTGTATTTAATTACCAGTGTCCATCACAGCTGAGAGAGTGAAAAAGGTGAGGACATTGACTGAAGTGGGGAGGCTTTAGCAAAATGTGGACCATTAACAACTAAAAGAGAGTTCAGTGAAGTGGTTGATATAAAAAACAGGATTAGAGAGGACTGAGGAGGTAATGGAAGGTGATGAAGTGGGGATAAGGAGGAGAGAGGACTCTTTCAAGGACTTTTACTGTGAACAGCAGATAAATAGGGCAGTCACTAACATGAAGCATAGGTCAAGGGAGGTTTTGTAGCAGTGTTACCCAGTGGAGCATTCTATGGTAATGAGATGCTCTAGATCTGCTGTTGGGTCTTTGAAAATTGGCTGGCAGGGCTACGGAACTGAATTTTTAATTTTATTCAGTTTTAATCTAAGTTGCTACATGTAGCTAGAGCCACTATTTTCACTAACATAGTGGGTGGCTGTTGTTCCACTCAGGAGTGACAGTGACACACATCTGTGTGCTGACAGGAATCACCACATATGCATTGACTCAACAAGGGTCCCCAGAAACCCTGGATCCTTCGTGGCTCTTTCTGATACCCCCCGATTCTTAAATCTGTTGGTGTTTGCCATATAACTTGTGTTTTATAACAAAAATAATTGTCCCTTATGGTCAAGGGACAATGTGAAGCATTTCCAGATGAATAACTAACTTCTAGGTGTCTCCATCTTTCTACCTTGATCTGAAATTTGGAAGGAGACTGCCTCAGCTCCCCCCTTTTTTTTTTTTTTTGTCTTTTTTGAGACAGTGTCTCCATATGCAGTTCAGGCTGACCTTGAGCTTACTTTCTAGCCCAGGCTGGTCTCAAACTCACAATGATCCTCCTGCCTCAGCCTCCCAAGTGCTGGGATTACAGGCGTGAGCCACCACACTCAGCTCAGCTCCCATTTTAAAGAAAAAGAGATGCAGTCCTGTTGGAGCTAGTAAGAATGACCGTATCACAAGTGGTTAAGAACATAGACTTTGGATATAATAAGCCATAGACCTTTAGATCTTAAGTAAACTGTAAGGGCTTCTCAGTGTCTCAGCCTCTACATCTATAAAATGGAGATAAGAGTCTAAGGTAGGTGAAGTGAGATTATCTGGGCTTGTGCGTGATAGATATGTGGTAGGCATTTAATAAATGTTACTATCATTCCAGAACCTAGTCCCAGAGGCAACATCAAGTCTCTGTTACAGTATTGGTTTAAGCAAGTCAATGCCTCTGAGATTTGTTGATCATCTGAAAAATAAATCTATGGCTTATGTGACACCAGCATAACTCAATCTCCAAAAACAGCGATCAACATTGGGGAAGAGCTTCTATAATTTGTACCATGTAGCTTCTTCCGGGGAGTAGGTGCAAGGAGGGGAGGACCTGGGGGACTAGTCCAGTAACATTACCTACTACTGGATGACTTGTTATTTTTCCCAGACTATCTATCAGTGCTGCTCACTTAACCCCAGAGACTAGTTGATAATTCTGAGCCCAGCTGCCAGACCGGCAGTGATCTGTTTAAAACTTCAAATAAATTCCCTCATCCCCCACTTTCTCCACATAGTGTTTCAAGATAAATCTCCCTTGCTCCTGATAAAGCCTTTGAAGAAAAACTTGCCTGTTAACAAACAGCTTTTGATTGTGCCTGAGTTTGATCTTTATTTTGTCCTTGTTCATCAGACCCCTTTAAATGGGTTCTTTCACACTCCTCAGATTAGCCTAAAGGAAACCCCAGGAAACAATGGGCCATTTCTCTCTGGTTGCAGGGAGTAAGCTGTCAAAAGAGGACACAGGGCCTCCTGAAGGGCTGTAAGTAGAAAGTGGCCAGTGATGCTTCTAGACTAGAGGAAAGTGAATTTTACCAGCTTCAAAAGCAGCCACCCTACAAAGAAAGCAGAGATCCAGCACATGGCCTTCCATCCCAGGAAGACAAATCTTCACTGACTTTTAGAGGAAGCTCCTTTCCCTCTGACACACAGCTTCTTTTCTTAGAAAAACCCAAGGTCATTTTTAGTGTAGAAAACACCAGAACCCACCTTCCATGGCAGGACAGAAGACCAGTCAGTCTGATTTAGCGGACAGAAAGCACATTGACCCAAAAGCTGATCAAGTCCTTAGGATCTATCTTTAAACCCACATGAAGGCATTTGGGAGATGAAGACTCAGACCTAATGACATAATTTGAGTCCCTGGATACCTCAAGTTTTACTCACTCCTTTGGACTTTATAGCTATATCATCCAATAAATAATCTTTTTTGCTGGCGCTACTTCAAGTTGGTAGTTAGACACTTACAACTAGGAGGATATAAAGCTGAACTAATAATACTCAGTGTTCCCTAAGAAAGTATGAGAGAAATGGCCACAATAAAAGCAGTACTCTAGGAATAGGGTTTTTGCTTGCTTGTTTGTTTATTTGTTTGTTTTTGTACCAGGGAATTGAACTGAGGACCTTGTACTTGCCAGTCAGGTGCTTGTGCCACTGAACTATATCCCCAGCCCTAGGGTTTGAGAGTAGTTTTTAAGACAAATTGTAATCTAGGCACCACCAGGTTGGAAGCCTGTCACCAAATCTGGATATCAGGTTTTGCATTTCAAGCAGCCAGCATTGATTTTAAGTGATTAGGTAGAAAAATTTATTTAAAGGATATAGGAGACCTAGGCACTACAATTTACTCAAGTCATTTCTGACAAGTACATGAGCTCAATCACAAAGATTTTTTTTATTCTTGAAAATGTCTGAATCACTATTATTTCAAAGGATAATAAAAGTATTTGAACAAAACACTTTATAGATTTATTCATAACAAAATGTCATGTTGAATAGTTAATTATTTATAACAAATAACCTACAAGAATCATATTATTTCACTTGTGGCATAAACATCATAGAATTATGAAAGAACACTGGAGAATGCTTGTTATGGTTTAAATATGAAGTGTCTCCCAAAGACTAATGTGTTGAGAACTGGATCCCCAGTACAGCAAAGTTCAGAGGTGGAGCCTACAGAGGGGTGACTGGATCATGAGTAAATTAACCTCATTAATCCACCACTGAGTTCATTACCTAAATGGGATACTAGGAGGTGGGAGCCCAGTTGGAGGGAATAGATAAGTGGAACGTGTCCTAGAAGGGAATATCTTTTCCCCAGCCTCCCTCCCTCTTTCTTACTCTCTCTCTCCTTTTTTTTTTCATTTTGTGTGATTTATTTGCTTTTCTTAAATTTTATTTTATTTTAAAGAGAATAAAACAATAGAAAACAGAACAAAGCAAGGAACACAGCGCTTCACAACAAGACAACTGGTCATCAACAGTAGCTACCATAATGTCTCTTTTCTTCAACATAGTTGAGCATACCATCACACACAATAATATGAAACATAACAAAATATTATAAAACCATTCAAAAGAATGAAAGCATTACAGGACTTCAAAACCAAATAACAGGAATAATAATAATAACAGGAAATGAACAATGGCTACTATAATATCTCATTTTCCTCAAAAAATTTGTTTATACTATCTCACATAATAAAATCAAAACACAACAGGATAGAACCAATCAAAGCAGAAGAACAAAAGCATGGTAGGACTTCAAAACAAGATGATAGTAAATCACCAATGGCTACCATAATGTCTTGTTTTCTTCAAAATAGCTGTTCATACCATCACACATAGTAAAATCAAACAAAACAGAATAAAATCCATCAAACCAATGAATGAAAGCATTATAAGACTTCAAAGCAATATAATAGGAAACCATGATAACAATAAAATATCCCATTATATTCAAAATACTGCCCCTTCTGACAGCATAAAATCTAACAAAATAAAACAGAACAAAGCCAAACCTTAAGAAAATTGTGTAAACAATACAAGCGTTGAAGAGAAGACAATAAGAAATTGACAGTAGTTTCCACCTTTCCCTCTCAGGTGTTTCCTCCCTTTTGCTCTTACATTAACGATTTTGATTTTGAATCCCATTAACTCCTTCTGTTTCTTATGCTAGAGTTCACTCCTATGAGTTCGAACTGTTTGGGCCATGAACACAATCTCCAGTGCATCTATTTACCTAGAGGAGCCTTGAGATTATTCTACTTTATAGCTAGGTAGCTTTCCACTGCATGAAAATACCATATCTTTCTTATCCATTCTGCAGTCAATGGGCAAGTTACTCTTGCTTTTGTTTTGTTTTGTTTTGTTTCGTTTCCTGTCACACAGAACAATTCTTTTCTCTCCTTTGATTTTCAGTCTATGAATTTCCTTTCCAGTTAGATGTGTTTCTTGTATACAGTATATTGATGGATCTTGTTTCTTGATCCACTCTCCTTGTGTTTCTTTTTATTACTGACCTGAAGCTATCTACATTAATGGTTACAATGAGCATACACTTGTTTGTCTCTGCTCTGCTATCTTCCTGTTGTTGGCCCTCCACTTTTCTCCTTCATTCAATTGCCTGTCTTGTTTGGCGATTCTCCTCTGCTGCTGTTCCTGGAACCATGGTCATCTTTATCTCTCTCTAGAATATTCTTTAGCACTCTCTGTAGGGTTGATTTAGTAGTCATGAATTCCTTCAGTTGTTCTTTATCATGAAAGTATCTTATTTTTCCATCAATTTTGAAAGATAGTTTTGGTGGGTAGATCAATCTGGATTGGAAATTGTTTTCTTTTAGGGTTTGAAACACTTCACTCCAAACTCTTGACTTGATGGTTTGTGTTGACAAGTCTGCTATGATTCTGATTGATTTTCCTTTATAGGTGATCTGTCTCTTTTCTCTAACAGCTTTTAATATTCTGTTCTTGTGCTGAATTTCTAGGATCTTGATTATTATATGTCTGGGTGTAGATTTACTTTGGTTATGGCTAATTGGAGTCCTATATGCCTCACTTATCTGCATGCCAGATCCATTTCCCATATTTGGGATGTTTTCTTCGATTACTTCAGTGAATATCCTTTTAATTTCATTTGTGTTGACCCCTGCTTCTTCATTGATACCTATCACTCTTAAATTATACTTCTTTGGGGCTGGGGATTTAGCTCAGTGGCATAAGTTCCTGCCTTGTGACCGTGTGGTCATGAGTTCGATCCACGGTATTCATTAAAAAAAAATTATACTTCTTTGCATCATCTTACAGCCATTGAGTTGTTATTTCCTGATTCTGTGTTATTTTTATGAGATCTTTCCTTTCAATATCACTAGCTGCAACCCTATCTTCAAGGTTTGAAAGTCTATCTTTAGTCTCTTTCAAATGGTTTTTCCAGCTTTCAATTGAATTTTTGATTTCCTGCATCTCTCTTTTAATCTGTTTCATGCATCGTAATTCCTTTCTACATTCTGTCAAGGTTTCCATCATTTTCCTATGCTTCTCTTTATTGTCTATGTCTTCTTTAGACCTGCTGAACAATTCTTTCAGTATGTTTGTGATTTCTTCTTTTACCTGAGACATTATTTCTGATTTTATTGCTTTTTCAATCTCATGAAGTTATTTCCTTACTTCAGTTGCTATCCTCAGAGATTTCAGGTGTGTGACTTCTGTTTTCTTCCATAACTGTATCTCCCAGACTTACTGTGTTTGGGCTAGAAGTCTGAGTTTGCCTTTTGCTCCTTTGTCTTGACATTCTCCTGAGTTCCTCCCAACAAGCTGGTTGTGGGGTCCCAGGTACCTCCCACGTTGGGCACCCCTAAGCAGTGTAGAGGAATGGGACAGACACCTGGATTCGTCTAATTCCAGATTTACAGGGAGATAGCAGGGTGTGGAGTGGGCTTCTCCAGAGCTATGCAGCTACACTGGGGCTTTGCTGATGATCGGGGTGCATGTAGGTGGGGCTGCTTCTCTCAGCCTGTGTGTCTACACTGGGACTCCCACAGTGGTGGCAGACACACAGGGTGTGTTTGTCTGATTCTGCTAGCGGATGATGGCTGTCTGAGGGAACCAAGGGCCTCAAATGGCGGCCTATGGTTGCACAGGGCTTACCTGGCTGTGTGTCCCTGCTCCTGCTGGATGCCTGCAGGAAGAAGCCTTCCAGTAGCAGCTCCCTGAAGGTGAAGGTGGATCTGCTGGCTCTCTCTGCCCACACTGGCCACCTGTAGGACATGCCCTTTTGGTAGCGGGGCACAGCAGGCAGAGGTGGATCTGTCTGTCTCTTTCGGCCCATGCTGGGTGTGCAGAGGAAAGGGCCTTCCAGTGGCGGCACCTAGCAGGCAGAGGTGGGCCTTCTCCTGGTTCCCTCTGCCCACACTGAGCATGCCGAGGAAAGGGTCTTCCACAGGCAGTGCCCAGCAGGCAGAGGCGGGTCTTCTCTTCTCTCTCTCTTTTTCTCTTGCTCTCTCACTCTCTTCTCTATGGTTTCTGGCTGTTAGGGGTTGAGTAGTTCTCCTCTACCCTTTCTTTCTGCCATGCAATTTCTGCCAGTCAGCCATGGACTGAAACCTTTGAAACCATGAGCAAAAATAAACCTTTCTTCCCTTAACTGGTTTACCTCAGGTGTTTTTTCCCAGCAATGGAAAGCTGACTAATACAATACCCTTAAATCTAAGCTTCTAGAACTAATGCCCGCATCATTGCAGAACTGTTCTGAAAATACGATCACAATAGGCATCAGTTTTCATTGCAAATTTTGTTTCATTTTTGTGTAATCTTTGATCTTAGAGTTCAAATTTACATCAATCTTTGCTACTGTCAACTGCATTTTGACTTATGGATTAGGAGCTCTGTAGAATTGGCTTCTGATCAGTACTATGGTATCTTTCTGCTACACTTTGAATGTGATTCCTCCCCTCCTCCCACCGCCGCTGCCAGCCAAAGGTCCTGGTGGCAATATTGGGAAACACTGTGGAACCTCTAAGAGGTCGTGCCTAAGGGGCAAGAGAAAATGTGCCCTTAGGCAAGAGAAAATACCTTCCCTATAAGGTATTAAGGTAGTTTTTACCTGGTTTTTCAATAGTTCTCCTAAGAAGCTGGTTGTAAAAATCTAAGCCTGGCCCAACCTGCTTCCTGACTTGATGTCTGATGATGTAATCAGTTGCTTCCCCCAGTGCTATATGGCATGATATAACACAGCCAACAGTGCCCTCAACCAGAACATAGCCAGTAATCAGTACCATGTCCTTGAACCTCCAAAACTGTGAGCTAAATAATGTAAATCTCTTTTTTTTATAAATGTATTCTGTCTCTAATATATCATTATAGCAACAACCAGCTGACTTCACTAATTCCTGAGTCAAAGGCTGGCAGCAGTATGACAGCTAAGCTAAATAGAAATTAATATGCAGTGAGAGAAAGATTGGACTACTGAGGAAGACAGCACAAAAGATGACAATGTCAAAATTGGGGCTGGAGGCGAATCTAAAGAGAGACAGGGCTCCAGATGGAGATGTAACAGCCAGGCCTACAAGTCTCCCTAGAGATAAACAGCAATTTGAGATCATGCTCTAACTAGCTCCACCTCATCCAGTGAGTCCAGATAGATATCAGATGCATCGGTGTGGGATCAGAACATCTGGACCCATCTGTTTCCAAGAATGCCTTTGTTCTTTCCATATACTCTTGTTATATGACTTGTTTCCCTACTGGACCAATATTAGCTAGGTGACTATATTTGTAATCCTATAGGTTGATTGTAGTTTGACTCATACTGTGATTTTTCTGTATAAAATACTCCTGAGAAAGAGCCTCGGCAGCCACCCACTCAGGATGCCTCCTGGAAACCCAGGAGATATTCTTCTCCTTATTTCCAACCAAACTCTCCTAACTTCTTCCTTTGGTTCACAATTTCATTCCTCTGTTGTGAGACTACAAACTTGGCATATCTGATATCTAATAGGTTAGGAGTTATTTTCCTTATAGTAATATTATGGACTGATTTATGTCCCCTTCCAATTCATAGGAGTTGAAGACAGGGCTTTTAAAGAGTAATTGTGGTTAGATAGGGCCTAATCCAATATGATTGGTGTCATTATAAGAAAAGAGACTCCATGGGTATATGTGCACAGAGAAAAGCCCCAAGGCCATGTGAAAACATAACATAAAGTTGGCTATGTAAAAGCCATGTGTAAGTTAGAAAATAGCATAACTAGCAAAATATCACAACTAGCTAATTGGCCAGTTGTGATATTATGTTAAGACATTCCTAATCAACAAATACTAACTCATATTGGTAACTAATTAGAAGCCGAGATGAAGGCAGAGAGTAAGTCAAAGAGATCTCTCAGACTTGAACTCTGTGGCTAGAAAATTGATGGTAACACCGTAGAGAGAAAGAGAAGTTACACAAAGAATGAGCTCTGGAAAGAGTTTAGTTCTGTGCATTTAGGCAATGTAAAGGGATCTACGTGGAAGTCAGAAGTGGGAGTCTAATGATCACCAACTATGTCAGGGAGACATGTGATAAATCAAACTCAGATTCTTTAAGCTTCCACACAGAGAAGTCATTTTCATGTGTTCTCGATGACCAAGATAAAATATTGTGCATGTCCACACCCAAGCTCAAGAAAATGAGAAAGTATAATCCAATCACAGACCCAAAAGATAGAAATGTAAATAGTTAGTGAACAACACTAATGACAATACAAGGGACAAGAAAAAGAATAGGAACTAATGGAAGAAACAGGGTCAGATCATTTAGACTGTAAATTCTAGAGTTTGGCTGGTGAAACAGGGAAGTGGGCATCAGAAAGTTCAGTGTAAAATATAAATAGGACTGCTAACTTTGTTTTGATCATTAGTGTGCATGTGTGTGTGTGTGTGTGTGTGTTGTCATATTGTTTTATTTTGTTTTTCACTATACAGTCTCTCTTCCTGGTTGAGAGAATTTCTCTCTTATATAATCTTAGGGGAAAGAGAGCCTCAGGCTAGGTCTACTTTATTGCCACTCTCAGAATTCAAAGCACAGACAAGGTCTGGGCAGGTTCTTGGATCACTGAATCTTGACTAAGACGTGGTTGGAATCTTCTTATGTAGTGGACTCTATTCCAAGAGAGTGTGGGCAGTGGAATTATGCCTAAGGGTCAGTGCCCAGCTCCAACCATTCCTGTAAAAGACCAGCCTCCCAGCCATCAGAGCTAATTTGTTTGCTGCTCACTCCCAACCTAAGCTTTTGGAAGATTTTGTAATCACTCTTACACTCTTAATCACTTATACACTCTTAATAATAAATTAAGGTAGCTAGAGTTGGTTCCAGATTCTCTTTCTCTCCCTCTCTCAACCCACTCCTATCTGTCTTTGAGACAGGTCTAACTATGTAGTTCAGGCTGGCCTTGAACTCAGTATGGAACCCAAGCTGGCCTCGAACTCATAGTGTTCTTACTGCCTCAGCTTCTAGAGTTCTAGGATTACAGGCACACACCACCACACCCAGCTGGATTCAGATTCCTAAAAGTACCCTGCATTCATACCAGCATAAAAGCCCAAAGTGTAATAATAATCAGGCCTCCTTTCCCACTGTTGGCCAGATTTCCTGATGATGGTCACAGTTATCTGGAAAGAAGAAAATAGAATATAATAACTGTCATAATCATTTCTAAAACAACAAGATATACAGTGATGGAAGTGGAGCTGGAAGAAAGTGATTCCAATCATTAGGGGAATATTTTGAAATTACATGCTGACCTAGTTACCTTTACATTCTGAGGGTCATCAGTGAGAAATCCTTTATCACTTCATTGACTGAATCTCTTCCTCTGCTTAGGAAATTTCTCCATTTTATATCTTGGCAGAAATTATGGCCTGTGTCCCACCACAAAGCTCAAGATGTCAGGCATTTACTGTCCCATTCCCTGGAAGCTACTGCACATGAGACAGACTCAGTTAACCAAATGCTCCTATTCAGGACTTTAGATCTAAAACAAGTGGCCAAGAGAAGACTTAGAATTCATTGGCATCAGGGCCAGGGGTGATACAGCAGGCTTCATGTTCAACATCCAGTATCAGAGACAGTAACAGTGGTAAACATACACGTCAGGTGTGAGTTGGAGATACTATGTTCATTCCTCAGGCTATGTTCATTTCTGCCTGATTTTCAGCCTGATTCTTCAGTCTTCCTAGCAATCAGAGGAGGTCCTTAACCTCACACAAAGGACCAGACTTCTAACATATGAGCCCTTGGCAGACAAACACACATTCAAATAATAACAAATGATGTTCTGTTTCCATCATATTTATTTTTCATTGTGGCAAAATACATATACATTACATTTATCATTTTAGCCATTTTAAGTGCCAAAAGTCAGTAGCATCAAGTATATTCACATTGTTGTGAAACAGATCTTAAGAACTTTTCTCTTACAAATCAGAAACTCTATTCTCATTAAACAATGACTGTCCTCCTTAGCCACCAGTCCATGGCAACCACATTTCTATTTTCTGTTTCTATGAATTTGACTACTTTAAATACTTAATATAAATGGAATCATGTGGCAATTGCTCATTTTGGATGGGCTTGTTTTATTTAGCATAAGGTTCTCATGTTGCAGTATATGCTAGGATTTCTTTCTTTTTTAAGGTTGTATAATATTCCACTGTGGGTTTATTCCAAATCTATCCATTCATCCACTGGCAGTTATTGCATTGCTTCCACCTCTCAGTTATTGTGAATAATTGTACACAAAACATCTCTTTGAGATCCTGCTCTCAATAATTCTTTGGAATATATATTCAGAAGTGGAATTGCTAGATCATATCAGGAGTCTTCCATAGGTCACACCATTTATCTACTGTGCTTTTAATTCCTTAAACACTCTTATATCTACAGTTTTGTTCTAATAGTCCTATGAGGTAGGAAAAAAATGCAGATTATCTCTATCTTGTAAAGGAGGTAGCTGAGGCATAAAGAGGTTAAATGGCTTGTATAATAAAACAGCTATTTCATGACAGATTGACCTCAAAGCCCAGTAAGTTATCTTTTTTGTTGTTGTTGAGTTTTGGGGGGGCAGGGGATACCAAAGATCAAACTCATGACCTTGTGCTTTCCAGGCAGGCACTGTGCTGCTGAACTATATCCCTGGCCCTCCTACTACATTTTCTATTGACCAGAGATACTCACTCAGAGGGACGATGTATGTTTGGTTCCCTGTAGGTGCTGAATTTATAGAAAGACTCTATCATCCTCATCCTAAATAAATTGAAAACGATTCCTTTTAGTAAGACATGTTAATTACAGCCTTGTGTTGTGCATGAGATAGCACAGAAATGAGAAGAAAAATATATAGAGCCTCTGTTGCAAATAACATTCTCTCTCATGGGTTCTGCCTTGTTTATGCATTTGTTTGCTCATTTTGCATCCAAATGCAAGAGTATCTTTTAAAGATTAAAATAGCCATAATGGTTCTCACGGAGGGCATAGAATGTACAGCGTGATCTTGTAGTCATTGTTCTAATAGCGACCCCCATTTCCTGGCATTTAGTGAGCAGGACCAGGAATGCTGAAAATCTTGCAACACGAAACAGTCCCATTTGAAGAAGAATGGCCCAGTCCAAATGCTCAAGGTGCATAATTGTCACAGACATAGCTTCAAGCCAAGTCCTCAAGCCACCACTCTTCTAACAATTCTCTAACCCTAAGTATCTCTTACTAGAAAAAAAAAAAGAAGAAGAACACCTTCAGAGCAGCCACTCAGATGCTCAGAGCTCAATATCTTGTTCTAATCTAGAACATCACTGTCAAATTCAAATGATGTCATCCATTATACATCAACAAAATTAAGTTTTAAAGAAACAGTTAAAAACAACAAACTGTTAAACTCACTTGCTGTTCCAACAGAAACATGAGATTCCTAGTATTAAGTCAGTTTTTAGCTAAGAAGAATTCTGTCTTTCCCAGATTCCCTGCAACCAACCAAACAAACAAAAAAACCTTTTATAGCAAAATGCATGGCCTCTCTCTTGACAATGTGTATTGTACAAGTAGTAAAGTTATAGAGCCCTTTCCCCAACTACTAGGTCCTGGGTCTGGAACTGGTACTTACCCTATGTTTCCTCCAAAATTCAATCTTCAAAACCCCAATTTAATCTGTACAATGTCTCCAACCTGAGTGCTTGTGGCTGTCTGCATTTCAAGGTTTTTAATCTTGAAAAGATCTATCTCAGCAGAGGCAAGAAAGGAAAAGGGGGCAAGGTGCTGTCACGCTTATTAGCATTTCCAATTTCCTCTCCCATCACTCCTCCTCCCCCCTCAAATCCCAGCACAATGAACTAATTCTTTGGGAATGATTGTGGCCTACAGATAACTGGGTGTACTTTCTTGCTTTCATAGCCCCTTGTCTATAACACACAGTATTTTAAAATACTACCTGAAAGGAAAACTGGCATAACCTGAAAATTTAAATATCCATGTAGAGAGTGTTTGTGATGCTCATTTTCAAGTTCCTTCTTTCCCCCCTCCTATTCTCAGAAAGGGAAAGAATAACACAACTGCTTTAGCTTTACTCCTTCGGAATCACAGTCAAAGAATGAGAAAATAAGTGCTAGGCCCATCCCTGTCACACTCTGGCAGCTACAAACATTTTCCTTGCACGTACAACAGACGATCGATTTCCAAGCACATCTTTGTTTTTCCTAAATAGCCACATTATTTGTCTGATGTTGAAAATGGCATCTGCGCTGTATGTAATTTCCATACTCACTTGGCACCATCAACTGCCTTTGATGACACTGAGGACGGCTTCTTTTTTGTCTCCTTCTTCCCTCCAGCTGCAAGGCCCAGATGTCAGGTTCAGGAATGAATTTCCTCTGGCAGGGATATCTGGCCTCTCTGGGCAGTCCCTAAGTTGGTGGCTATTGTGAAAGTGCCAACAAAATAACACAAGATCACACTAGAGACGGGATTCAGATGTTTTTGTGAGAAGAAAAATGTCCAAATCTGGGAAAGGGGCCGGCCTGGGGGTGAGGGTACAATACATTTCTTATGTCTCTAATTATAAGCCAGGCAAGTAGCAGGCCTTGCCTGATCTTTCCATTTAGCTGTTGCTCATCTATTTTCCTTCTTGACAGTGTTTGATCTCCCTACTCTGCATCTGAAATCAGCAGCTGGTTACCATGAAGGGTTTCCCTGAATTAATCAGACCTGGGGCAGAGGCAGGATCAGGTGCAATAAAAAATATGTGGAAAAGGAAAAAGGAAATAGAAAGGAGAAAAAGGAAAGAAGAAAGAAAGAAAGAAAGAAAGAAAGAAAGAAAGAAAGAGAGAGAGAGAGAGAGAGAGAGAGAGAGAGAGAGAGAGAGA